>JAPYYV010001359.1:0-32408 GCA_030522625.1 Copidosoma aretas | reverse complement strand
GATATACTAAAATCATAGCAGATCATATAAATATTAGGATATTTAAAAAACGGCACGTCTTAATGATCTAAAATTTTTGTATTCAAATCCTAAAGGCATCAAAAATAACATTGGAGTTTTTTCAAATAATCCATAGAGCAATTTTTTTACATCGATAACAAAGTCTCTTTTTCGAGGGGTGACCCTATACTTCCCACACTATAGAGTACAACTTTGAAACTTTATATCTGTAAGACGGTAGGTGCAGTCATTATAAAATTTAAGCAGCTTATTTATAGCAGTGTAAGAAATTAATACACAAATTTTCAGAAATTTCTAGAATGAGTGAATATCGTGAACAGTACTCTGAATTTAGAAATAACAGTTGTAAAAGCTTTTTTTGAAAATGCATTGGCCCATTTTTTATTTCAATATAATGCGTAGAAGCTTCGCTTCTGTCACGCGTCCGAAGCGCGCATTTTTTCTATGCGTAAGACGTTTTTAATTTTTGAATTTTTTCGTTTCCTACATGGATACATACATTAAATTATTTACGTGTATATTTTTATACATACTAGGAGGCTCCGCCCCCTGCACGCTCTGCGGGCCAACCCTGGAAATTTCATTGAACATAACAAATTATTTTCGAGGTTTTATTGAAAAAAATCGAATTATTCGTTTTTTTATAACACTGATTTTTTCCTAAAACAACGTATGGGTTTTATTGTTTGAAAGACGTTAACTGAGTTTTGAGAATAATTATTCTCATAACCCGCGAACGTCGTTTGAATGAGAATCACGTGATCTCAACTCTAACCAATCACATCACGAACAAAGGACTATTTTCGAAATTATTCTTGTTTTCAAGATAGGATGACTTATTCCATCATAACTGCATGATCATAAACCATATACGTATCTGTAGTAGGTGTACTAATGTAAAATTCATTACATTAAAAGTCTATATTGATCTAAAAATTTTGGTTCTTATTTTGTAAATAATTAATAACGACATTTAAAGTCATTTTATAAGTCACATTTCTAAAAAAACGTTTCATACTGACGTTTCCATCCACTATCGTTTTTCTGTTCTTTTTTTCCTATCTACCCACGGTTTATAATCTCTCATTGTAGAGAATTTCAATTTTTTCAAAGTTCTATTTAAACAGACAGTAAAAGGTGCAAAATAAAAGTAAACATTTTGTATACGATAGGTATATGATTTTTAAATGTTAAAATTTTCTCTCTTTTCATGTCCCATCAGTCTAGCCTAATACTTATAGTATATATTATTTTGCTTCTGTGCATAAGAATTACAAAAAATTTGTTTCTGGAAATTTCCAACTTTGTTTTCAACAACAAAGAATAAGTTTTTTTGACTGAGGAACTCAATCTTTAGCTTTGCTATATACATACTTAATTAGAAATGTCTTATTTTTAAATTAAAGTAGAAGGTAATGGAAATTGCATGTTCAGGTGTTTCTCTTATTTAGTGTATGGTTCAGAAAACGTTTATACGTAATTGAAGGGCCGGATGCAATAACGGTATGAGGACTCTTTTAAACTCCATTTGATCTGCAAAGCATACATTCCATTCCATTATAAAAATTTTTTTTTAGGATGCTGGAAAATATTACTTCTAAGAAAGTGATTTACAAAATATAAAAATGTAAAGCTGGAAAAACAAATTAACTTTAAAAAAATGCTAATCCCCTTCTTGCATCTGGCACTTTAAGTACGTAAATATGTAGTGGATAACGTGGTTAAAAGTTTGATAGCAATGAAAATTTTATTAAAGGAAATGACTATCATCAAATTATAAACAACAGTAAATAAGATTACGCTGAAAATAGTCACATTCGGTGTTTATGGAAGTGATATTAAAATAATAAATTTTGTTGTTAATTTTGAAGTATTCGCAACATTTAAGATTGAGAATTCTAATAGACAATATATATTCAGAATACACTGTAAACGATTCAAAGTGACTTTGAATTTTAATGGGAATTATGATTCTGGACACTTCAACATTTTTGGTTACAAAAAATGATAGCAACTTAATCAAAACGAATGAACAAAAGAAAACCTAAATAAAAAATTAAGCTTTATAAAAAAATTTAAATAACAAGAGACGGTAATAGATCATTCAGATGTTTCTCCATTTGTTTTATGAATCTAAAAATTTAAATCTGAAAGTTTGACATTCAATAGAGAACTTTTTATTTTTTCGATACTTAATAGTGCACTTAGTACGCATGTAAGACATTTTTTTAAAAAGGTTGTTATTAATTTATAATAATTGATTGAAATTTCCATTCACATTAAAACTAATATCTCGTGATATGACGTCAGAGTTTCTGAATATTCTACGGTTTGTTCGGCTTTCACAGGTGAGCAAAAAGCCAAACTAACTGCACTCATTGGGAGTGATATAACCTTCTGTCGTGTCCAAATCACTTTTGGTAGATTTCACGACGTATCGTGAAGAATTCTGGTCATTTACAATAAAATATTTTTAAGTAATAAACTTAGTAAGTTGCTCTCACAGTCTGCTGTGGGTTTCAGACAAAGCGTATTCAAATGTGGTAAGATGACGTCTTAACTCAATGTTTTACGTTGCGCAACTTTAAGGCAATAAACCTCTAAAAATTCAGAAGAACTGACACCCTCAGGAAATGATTTATTTCGCAATTTACTCGTTATTTATCGATGATATTATAATCGATACATAATAATTTGAGATCACTCTAGCGATAGAAAGTATTAGTTGGCTGAATTCTGCTGCATGCAAGTACTCTATTGTAAAAAACATTATTGATCAATGAGGATGTTTTAAGGATTTCATTATTGGTCATCCATATTATAATGACATTAAGAACAAAACAGATTATCAAGGGTATATAAGTGAGTTCGGTGTTAAATATAGTGGAATTTTAGTACATTCAGTACAAAGTTTTTTTTTAATTAATCATATTTTCATACAAATTTTAATTAAAAATTTTATTCTTTTTTTTTGCAATTTAAATTTAAAATTATTTCTATTTGATATTGTTATTGATAGGAAATTCAGACAATGGAATCTTTTATATTTTGTATTTTAACAATGATAAAATAAAAAAACGCGTTAAAAAATTATACAATCCTGATGCAAGAAAAAGAAGAATTATTCGTTGTGATATAGAAGAAATTGCTTGTAAAAAATCAAAATTTAAACCTAGTTTCAACATAACCGTGGACGAAGCATCATCAGGAATTAAAGTATTAGATTTTAGAGGAATAGATTTTAAATGTTCACATGGTTCGTAAAAATGGTTTTATCACCATGGAGCCATTACAACAAAGAATTGAAAAACTTTCTAATATATGATGATAATTTTAGACATTTTATTGATATTACAATAATATGTTTTGTTTCGCTACATTTAGTGCAAATTTTATTCATTAAGAAAGAAGTACAGTTACAACTTTACAATTCTAGGTCAAATTTGCCACAGTTGACGAAATTTTCTTTATCCATCTGATGAACAAGAACCATCATATACTAAAATTTATATTTATGACGATTAATTTGCTGTTGAAAAAATATATATATCAAATAAAAATTTGATGAATAAACATGTATAACTGTTAACTGATATTATAAGTAATAATCCATTTGCCAAAAAGTACAAACATTTGAAATAGAAGAAAAAAATTAAAATAAAAATTACACAATTTTGTATATTTTTTGATGCTGAATCGTTTAAAAATATTTTAAAAAATTTTTGAGCTGACTGAACCCTTTAATTCCCGTTTGTTTCCACTTTTTTTCAACAAGACAGCTTTTTTAGTACACTTCTAGAAGCATTTTAGTTTGTAATGGGCAACGTTCAAGTTATGGCTCTATATGGCGCTAAATGTGGAAATAACCGGATTTATCCTTTTTTATTTTACGCATTCCAATGTTATTTCTAAAAAACTCAATTTTATAGAATTTCGTCGGCCTTGATTAAAAATCTTGAGTTAAACTTTAAATATTCATGATGGCAGAATAAATATTACGGTCGATAATTATAAATTAAACGATGCTTACGTTCAAGAAACTTTTTTCGTATGCAACATAAAATTCCAAGGAATAGATGTATCCAATCATTTTTTGATTCAATGCATATTTTTGGAGCAAAAAATCAATAAAACTTTTTAATTTGTAAGATTACGTCTGATCTTAAAACTTATTAGTTTTTTACGCCAAAAATATGCTTTTAATCAACAAATAATACAACGCATCTTATTATTAAAATATTATGTCACATACGAAGAAAGTTTTTTTAACGCCAAAATCGTGTCATTTTTTAACATGGTCCGCCATCTTGACATTTAAAAATTTTATTAAAGATTTTAATCAGCGCCCTGAAGTTTCTATAAAATGATATTTTTCAAAGTTACATTCTCAATGCGTTAAAGAAAAATGGTTGAGCACGGTAATTTTCACTTTTAGCCTATCCAGCGCCGAAACTTAAACATAGCCCATAACAAACTAAAATGCTTCTGGAAGAGCACAAAGAAGCTGTTAAAAAAAAAAGTGGAAGAAAAACACGCAGGCATACGAAATTTTTTTTTTTTAATTTAGAACCTTGAATTGACGGGCCAAATCAGCTCGAAAATTCTTAAAAATATTTTTAAACTACTTAGTGTCAATAAGTACAAAAAATCATGTGCTTCTAACTTCAATCCTTTTTTTGTCTATTTGCCAAAAATTCCGAAAAATTAACCTTTGATCAAAATTTTCAATTTTTGAATCGCCACCAACGCTAGTCACGTGATTCTCGGCAGCTCAAGTTTTAAGTAAGTTGTAGTCTTACAAAGTACTATCTATTTCCATAATTTTTAACCAAAATTTTGTTTCGACCGTACAGTTTGCCGTGGAATGCCTCATTTATATAAATATATAATGGTGAAGCTATGCCCTTCTGCGCGCTTTATGTGCCTACCTCCCACACCCTGATGATAACTTATAGTAAAGCAATTTGTTTTCAAAAAATTCCTAATAATTATCTATCTTTTAATCATAATCCAGATAAGCCAAAAATATTCATTTGTATAGGTTTCGTGATGAAGAGAACAATATCGCCCACGCTACTAAAATAGTAATCAATACAACATAATTATTTTGAAACTGCCTTTACTTGTGAACGTAAATATGTATTTGCTGCATGTATTACAGAAACAGTATTTCTCTTGGAAAAATTATTGTTAAAAAATTTAGAAAAACAATCATTTCAAAAACGGGATATTTTTCCATGATAAGTTAATGTAGTTGGTGCGTATATATATATATGTATTTGTTTAAATTGATGTTTAATTAATGATTTATCGCATGAGTAACTGATTGATGGCACGAATTCATACCCAAACAACCTAAGAAACTCGTAAAGTACAAAAATCTCTAAAAATACTATAAAATTCTGATAAAAGTCAAAAAGGTTAGAAAAATTATAGCACAATACAGATATATTAAGAGAATTCAAAATTACATATGAATTAGCATATTTTAAAAACGGCAGGGGTAAATGATCTAATATTTGAATGTATCGTTACGAAAAATATCTGAAGTAACACATTAGTTTTTTGACAAAATCCGTTGAGCGATTTTTTAAAAATTGATTTTAACTTCAGTTTTTTACGGGGCAAGCCTATACTAACCACGTTAAAGCGTCCAACTTTAAACCTTCGTATCTTGAAAACGTTACAGGAGATCTTTTAAAAATGTTAACCATCAATGTATAGCAATATCATGAAGTGATCCCCAAAGTTTGGGAACAATCTGTTGTAGGCTGATTTTCGGAACAACTACCTTAAGAAACTTTTTCAAAGGGCAGGACTATTTATGTATTGAAAAATTATTTTACAACGTTGTCCAATATTTCAGCAACCTTATGTTGTCATCATAAGCGATGCTTTTTAAAAATTACAGTTGTAAAAAGGATGATTAAATAATGCATCGATAAGTTTCATTTAAGACTAAAAAATTTATCCAATCTAAAGATAAAAACATAAAGTCAGCAATTCTAATCAGTTATACATTCTCTTTGATTTAAACATTAAAACGAGAATTCATCATTATCACAAAACCTACATATCACAGCACGTTTCTGAAATGTTTCTAAAACGTTGAATCAATTTAAAATCTACAAAAATTTCTGACAAGAGTTAAGAGATATTTCTGAAACGTCTTTAAAACCGTAAACTGTCCGTTGCTGAGCTCAGTAAAAATTATATGATACATTTCAGAAACCTTTCCGGAATGTTTAAGAAACGTAGTTGAATTTAGTGCCAATTTAGGAAAAAATAAACTAATTTTTTAATTTTTAGCAATGCCTGAATTCATAAATAATTACAACAATAAAAGTAAGCAGGATCATGGTTTCCAAACACCTGGTTTTTTTTGCATCATGTGTATGAATCGGTTGATTTGCCCGACTCCTGTAGTAGGGTGTTATCATCATATGTACGTTATTCCGAAACCAAATATACTTCTCTGCTTGTACTCCTAATTAGTAAATAAATGATCTAATAATATGCAGTGTGAGTAGGCGGGTGTATTTAGTTATTCGGTTGTAGGTGTTTAAGCTGGATTTTATTTTAATTTCGTATTGAGCTCGAGCGTACGGGTATGTCGTTATCTGTTTCATCAGTCGTATCACTAACGGTTACATTTTATTGTGCCTCTGTCCATTTGACAAATAAGACGTGCGGGCTAAACAGAAAATCACGAGGGGCTGTGAGGGAGCGGCTTTAGCTGCAATCGGTTGTTTTTAGCAATGTTCGACGATGTTGGAGGGCTTCGGTGAAAGAATTCGTCTGTAATTGGAATAATTTGTCTGTTTTCGGCAGATTTTGGCAAGGGAGTGTATTTCAGGTAATTTCGGCCATCTTCGGCTATGGTAAAAATGCGGGGAGGTGGCAGTGGTGGGGGCAAATATATAGGACTCCAAAAAATTAGAGGTCGTTGCAGGAGAGGGGGCTGAGGGGGGCTGTAAGGGAGCTCACAAACATAAAAAAATATGATTTTCACGTAAAAACATGGAGAAAACAATTGAATTTTTGCGTCTTTGTTATGGGAGGGCTGCAGGGGCGGGAAAATAAATAAATGTGTTATAAAACACGCAGAAATCGAGCGAATACATCGGTAAATTAAGGGAGGACTGCAGGAGGGATGAGGGGGTGGCGGGGGTGGCCAACATTTTTCATTTTTACAACTGTATATATATAGTAAGATATATGAGTGATTCCACCAACATTTTAACATTCGTGTTACTGATCAATTCATACAATGTCAATGGACAAAATTAACTTTAATGAGTATAGAAATTTAAAGTATTATGTTACAGATATTTAACACTTATTTTTGAGCAAAAGTTATTTAAGGTTTATAAGTACTCTGGGCTCTAAAGTGTACCGATTCAGCGACTTTTCAAGTGTTACTAGGTGCTATTCTTTTTCTTTCTGCTTCAATAAAAAAAAAGCTATCTCTAGAATTTCATAAAAATCATGCGTATTTGTTATTTTAAATCGTATATTTAGAAAATTTTACAACTGTTAGCGTGCCTGTTACCTAAAAGAAGTTATAACCATATTTATGAGTGTTACCGATTTTTGTAAAAATCTACATACTAACGATATTTTCGGTATAAAAAAAAAAGCTATCATAAAAAAAAAAGCTATCAAATTTTTTCAATTTTCCAAAGCGATAAATGTTTTTTAAGAGTTGAAAAATAACAATTCATTTGTTTGTAAGCGTGGCACCAAAAATTTTGTATGTATACTAATTTTAAAATCGTTCTCGAGCGCGTAACTCATACTAAAAATCGTTTAATTTGAGAGGCACAATCTTAATTTACGTGCAAAGTAACTTTTTTTGGCGTAAACAAATTCTTACACTCTTAGAAAGAAAATATTAAAAGTCTTCATCGATAAATTGTGTTGAACAGAAAATATATAATGTCCTTACTGTCCTTATAAAAATGATAAATTTTATGATTTATAGCATTAATTGAAATGGCTATTGATCCGAATAAAATAAGGATATACAGCTGTTTTTGGGCTTAAATTAAAGCATTAATAAAGTCTTTAATATTTGTTTTTGGTACATTGGTACGTGATAATTTTTTGTCACGGATTTGTGGGATGTTGAAAATCGCAAAAATGACAATTTTCTAACTTAACTAATTTTTTTCTCAAAATATATGTTTACGAAATAGTGCATTACTTTACTACGGCGCAAAGTAAAAGTAGCGCATTTGAAGGGTGCAGTTAGTGTTCTTTGGTAAATATACAAATGTTTCAAATGTTTATAAAAAATTGTTGATGACAATTAAGGGACCACATACTCGAGAAAGTACCCTCGATTAACAGATTTAGCGGGTTAAAATACACAAGAAAGGGCAAAATCAATTAGACGTTTCACTTCTCACAAACGTAGTATCAGATTCGTTTAATTTTGAGGCGTGTAGAAATTGGTGCAATCCAAGGCTCTGGTTATTTACCCCGAACACTCATTTTTATCCGAGCTATTCCAGCACTCTAAGTGCTCACAGCCTATAGCAGATCCTATACCGAGCATGTGAAAAAATTATCTTGGAAAAGTCCGAGCAATCCAAGTGGTACGATCAGAACGAGTGATCTGGACAAAAAATTCGAGCGCTCATAATCAAGCTGAATTCTGCAGTAAGGTTAGTGCTCATCATACTGACGCTTGATTACGTTGTTGTTTACTTTAGATAAGGCAGAAGTAATTGTAAATATATCTTACTTCTACTCTAATAGTATTATAGTAGTTTACGCCGTCATGGATACGAGTGATAAAAGAAAGCTCAAAGCAAATATAAAGGGAGAAAAAGTACAGGCTGAGCGCAAGAAAAAGAAAAAGAAAAAAAAAGAACAAGAACGCCTTAAAACGCTCTACAATGAACAAAGAATTAAGCGCATGAATTTGTAGGTACTCGTTATTTTTCAAGTGACAATTTAATTGTAGTGTTAATGTGGCTTTAGCACTAACGAGAATAAGATGAAATCGCACTTCTTTGGCGGTTATGTCAAATGATGCTTTAATACATGCATAAAATAAGAATTTTCTATTTTTGGTAAAATACTTGAGATTACTATAGGGCACGCTGTATTCCCTCATACCGGCGAGCTGCTGGCGTAATCATTTTTTCGTGCAGCGAATAAGTTTAAGGTCTATTTTTATTTTAAAGTTAGTAAATTTACATGCTTTTTAAATGAATTATCTATTTGTCGTTGATTCCTACAGTATATGTGAGAGTAAAATGTTATTGCTGAAGGTACTTATATTTATTATACAATACGACTTCAACTGAGATAAAAAATAATCATCTGTGACTGCTATTTTTCGCAAGCACTTGTATTCTTGTTTTGTAAACAGTAAGCTTAGAGAACGAATCTATAATACAAAGAGTCACTTTTAGCACCTTTAAAAACGTTTTTCGCTGTGTAATATTTTTCAAAGTTTATTTTCCTTTTATTTTAAATGATGAATAATAATCTCCAGCTTTTTTAACCGACCATAATTATTTTAGACTTCAAAGTGAAAGATTTACAGCTTCTGATACGTCTAATCGGAAAAAACGATGAATTAAAAAGAAAATCAGATCAGTTTCAAGATAATAATAATTCGTATAACGCAAGTTCTGAAATTCATACGGAGCAGAGTAATTCTGAGATAGCCGTTGAAGCAAATACTACTGAAATATCCGCTGATAAGTTGAATGATTCTAATGAGATAGTAAATCGCGTTACTAATAATAGTAATAATTTGTCCAAAGGAAAGCACACGCCAGATCATAAGGATAAACGAATGAATTCGATTCGGAAGTCCCTCAAGCTTGCAAACGCCAGAGAAGCAAAGCTGCGACGCGAAAAACTTCAATTAATTCAAAAAATTTGTCGAGTAAAAAGCAATAAAACGTTTGGAAAACTAAATATTATCGTCTTTGTTCACAATACGTTGACAATGTAGCATTAAACAATGTAAAAAAAATCGAAGGTTCTGGCCGAAATGCCATTAGAAACCGATTACTGTACTGTGAAACCTTACTGAGTCAACTAAAGGTAAATAAAGATGTGTTAAGTACAGAACGTGAGAAATCTTTGATAGCACAAATGCTGTCAGGCAATATTATTCGTGAAAATAAATGTGTAACAAAAAATTCGAAACTAAACAGTCGCTACAATCAAAGTAAATATCGCAACCAAACAAATATTGTTCTTGGTAGATATATTGCAGGAAAAAAATTAATATCAAATAAGTATAAGCTAGCAGTTCGTAGGTTTTTAGAAAGAGATGAAAATTCAACTCCTAGTCCAGGACTGAGAGATATTATTCAAGTGATTGGTGTAATAAAAAATGAAAGATTTCTCTGTAATACTATTTTTAGTTTGCACAAAAAATTTTTGATAGAAGAACCATTGCAGATTTCAAAGTCACTTTTTTATAAACTGAAACCATCTTGGATACAGAAAAAAAAATGGCAAATCAAGATACCTGTTTATGCAAAACTCACGAAAACTTTAATCTTTTTTTTCAAAAACTTTGTTTATTGAAAATTGCACAATTTAAAAATGCATATGAGTATATTAAGAGAATAGTATGTGACTCTAAGAGTAAAAAATGTACGTATAGGGAGTGCGCTGACTGTGCAGATCGTTCTATTACAAATAATAACGACGAAACTCTTTCATTTTTCCATCAATCGAAATCAGAGCAAGTTTAGCGATTAGGGGCAAAAGAAAAAATGTTTAATGTAAAGATAACGCTTAAGAAAAAAATCGCATCTAGTATTTGTAGTATGATTGATGAATTTCATGGAATAACAGCTCCCTTCTTAAAACATGTGTATGACATGACGCATCAGTTTGATTTTTTGAAATTATTAAAAAATACTTTATTAGCAGAGGAAGTTATAGTTTATTTTGATTTCAGTGAAAATTATAACTGTAAATATTCTTCCGAAATTCAATCAGTTCATTTCAGAGCGTCTAAACAACAGTTATCATTGCATACAGGAGTGTTTCACTATCGTGCAGCTTGTAATAAGGAATTGCAATGTATTTCATTTTGTACTCTATCTGAGTGTTTGCGTCTTGACGAAGTTGCTGTGTGGACTCATTTAAGTTCAGTTTTAGAATTAATCCGATCAAAAGTACCAAATTTTAGTGTCCTACATTTTCAAAGCGATGGGCCAAGTACACAATATCAAAATAAGACAAATTTTCAGATATTTCAATATCGTTGTCAAAAATTAGGTCTTCGCAGAGCTTCTTGGACCTTTTCAGCTCCTGGTCATGTAAAAAGTAGTGCTGATGCTACTAGAGCCACAACAAAACGGATCTGTGATCAAGCCGTTTTAATCGGAAAAGACGTATGTCTATCGATGATGTTTTAAGTATTGTAAATACTTTTCCAATCAACAAAATTCATGTATTTCCAGTACAATTGGAAGATATAAAAAAAATCGAAGAATTCGTCGATGTTACGGTACAGTCAGCTCCTAATTCTAACAGAATTTTTCAAATTATTTGGTCAGAGGATACTGCTGAGCGATTATTTCTGAATCACCTTTCTTTTTTTGGGTGCTTAAAGAGTCCACCATGCAAACACTATTGTTTAAATTATGAAGGATGGAACCCTCACGCCAAAAAAAAAAGTACGTTGAATAACAACAAGAATATTACAGAGAACCCGAGTAATAAAGTAGCACTAAGAAAAACTAATAGGAAATGTAATAAATCGAATAAAAAGAGATAATTATTCAGATGTTATATTTCTATAACTATGAATGATTACGTAATAAATCTTAGATAAATATGATAACTATTATTATACCAGTCATTTCCAAATTAATTCAAAAACAGTATCAGATGAAACAAACATTATAGTATGTTATTGTTTATATTCATGAAGCTATGTAAGATAGTTACTGATATTTTTGATATTTGATATTTTTTGTAAAAGTTCAAATAATAAATTTATTGCTGTAACGCAGTGTAAAGTGCACAGTCATTAAATTTTTCCATGTGGTCTATTTATTTTATCATAACTCTGTAATTTTAAATTGACTCATGCCAGGTGTTTAAATATTGCTTGATCGAATAAAAAAAAATAATTAACTGATGGATATTTTTATTATACTTACAGGAAAAAAAAAATTTAATATATTTATGTCGAACAGTTCTTATTTTTCTTATCGTCAAAAAATGATCAAATTTATTGTTTATTTGACATTTAACGCTTATTTTAGAAATATTTTAAATAAGCCCTTTCATATTTTTTTTTTGATTATTTTTAAATTATTTCTGCAACTTTTAAGTTGGATAAAAGTGCCAATGATGTGTTCATAGTTCGATATATTTCAATGTGTGTTTATAAAAAAAGGTATTTACAAATATAAGTAACGCGATTTTTTTTCAACGATTAAGAGTGCGTAGAGATAGGTAAAATAATTTTTAAGAGCGTGCCTTGAAATTTTTTTTTTTTTCTGAAAATTGAAATGTTAAAAGTCTAGTGGAATCACTCATATGCTAGTAGTGCTTCATCCCCCTGCGCGCTTAGCGCACAGACTCCCCTAAAACTAGATCGTCTTGAATGATTATCTATATTTAATATATAGAACGCTGCTTCTATACTACGATTTTTCGAACAGAATTATTTTTAAGCGTGCGCGTGTGCAATTACATTGCACCCCCACATGCATTCGCATTGACTTCATACCAAGCAACTTCAACCCTCTGTTAAAATTTATACTTAGTGCCTCCGTTAATAAAGAGCGCGAAGTGTAGGGAAGAAAAAATCAGGAAGATAGGAGAAAAAAGATGGGATTCGTTTCGTCCTCGACCGCTAGCTGGGACTCGTCAGTGTAGCGCGCCAGCGATCTAGCTACATATGCACACGTCTAACACTTCCACTAATACGCATATATAACCGCGAAGGCGAGATTGATATAGCGTTTGATGATTGGCATTTTTATTTCCATCGTATGCCAGAATTTATTCAAATTTTTTTTGAACTCCCTTTCTGCATCTTGTTCGATTATTCAATATATAATATATAGAACGCGGCTTCTATACTACGATTTTTCAAACAGAATTATTTTTAAGCGTGTGTGTGTGTGCAATTACATAAGATTATCTTTATTGTTACGAAAAAATAGTATATTACTACTCAAGACCAGCGTCATAAACGCACACCTGGGTGTCCAACTTGTTGGCCGTAGGTCGTATACTTTTTTTCTTTCTGCGCGGTCGAAATTACTATTCACTGCCATGTCACGTAGTGCGGCGCACAAGACTCGACTTTTGTTTCCTGCTACTTTTGCCCAGACAGGTCAGCTGTGTGCTGCATAGCGTCAGCTTCGCTTCTGTCTTGCAAATATCAGCGGCCATCAACCATGTACTCAAAAACTTATGCCTAATAAGTTGTCCGTATACTTATCAGGCGTGAATCGTGCAGCCGTGCATACTTAACCCCTGATGCATACACACACATGCTCACGCTTACAGCATACGCGATAACGTGAACCTCGGAGATAGTTTTTGATCATGCCTTCCGCCGTTGCCACGATATACACAGTTAATTGAACAGTGTTAAAACCTACATATACGCAAAATACATAGACAGAGTCCGATTGTTCCGATGTCCGGACACTTGCGGACTCCGACAGTTCTCGAGAACGACGCCAAAAAACTATGCGGAGACTCTCCAAGGGGTCAACGGTGCGGAGTTTTGTTTACGTATACGTACACTAGTCAAGTACTACGTAAAATTTCATGCCATTCTTCTACACTAAAGAACAACACTAGTACACCCACAATAATTTCGGTTATAAAAGTAAATGTTCTCGTTTTAATGGACATGAAAGTTATCATATACAAATAATAGTCGATTTTGAGATTGATTATAGTTCGAATTACAAGATATTAGACGTGTCAGTCGGGTGCTTTTGCTCTGACAGTGACTAGGTGTCAGGCCACATAAAATCTCGCTGCCAATCAGAGCTCTTCTCGGTCAATTAGAAAAATGCTCAGCATAAATCCATAGCGCGTATGAAAAAAAAAAAAAAATGTTAGTACAACTTTTTCGCGCCAACAATTGGTAAAATATTATTAATATAGATTACTTAAGGCATCCTTCTGGGGGCAAATAAGATAGTTCAGTTTGAGGAACCTTTTGCTTAAAGTTGTGAGAATTATGAATGAGTTTAATAATGCAATATTTTTGAATCGAGTAATTTTTTTTTATGAAACGCAACTGATTTATAGGAACAAAAAAGAAGCTATATAACAACAATAATGTACAACCTAAATAAAATGTTATTCTATTATAATGTTACAGAAACCACTTCATTTTGAACATGTAAAATTTTGCTTATTTATGGGAACTCTTAAAACTTAAATCATTGCACCGTAAAAGATACTTTAATAACTCGATTACAAAGGTAAAAATAATATACATGGATGATAAATTTAATGAGTGTTACGTAATTCCAAAAATATAAACACAGAGTGTTATAGGATTTAAGGTAGTGCCGGTCGGTCGGCGTAAGCTGGCAGTCCCATGGCTGCCGTGTCCACGAGATGAGGAGGAAGGTGACTCGGGTGAAGAGAAAACTACTGGCTTCTTAAAATCAACAAGACTTGGTTTTTATTCACTTAGAAGTGTAAGGCTTCTCGCAGGAAGCTACACGTGTGCTCGCAATGACGGTTGAGACTTCTCTAACTGTATATACCGTCGAGCACGGCTAGTGGCGCGAAGAAAAACGATCGGTGAGAGGGGCGCATCTCCGCTCTCTCACCGACGGTTGCACAAATAGAGGCAGTGTCAATGAATAAAATAATCAAAAATCCATATTTAAAGTTTATCTTGACCATTTTCAAAATTTTAAATTTATTGATTTAAAAATGCATATAGTATTTAAATTTATAGTACGTATATTATTTTAAAAATTTCTTCTCAGACAAATTTCTTAATTTTTTTATTATTTTCTGAGTTCATTTGAATTAATATGTTATCTGGATCTTTACATCGAGGCAAAGCTACGTACATACAACTGACCATGAGAGAAGAATGATTTTTTTATTAATAAGCCAACCATCAAAACTTTGACCTTGTAATTTATTTATCGTTATTGAAAATGCAAGAACTAATGGAAATTGTTATCTGCATAAAATAAATGGCAGACAAGACGTTTTTCCTGAATTTAAAGTTATTTTGTACATAAAAACTTTATTCCCACTTTTTTTTCAGGTAATAATTTCTGCTTCTCTATTGTATTTAAATAACTTCGTAATTTCTAGACGTGTTTCATTACATACACCATAAGTTATACTTTAATTTCTAATCAACATTACTATCGCACCTTCGTTTGAATTTAACTCATGGGGTGGGAGACCTCCTCTGATATTATTCAAAATTTCTACAGAAAAGTTTATATAAATATTTTTATCAGTTTCATCTACTGCTCTATAAGTGGCACTATCAATACTATAATAAACATTCATCTCTCCGAAAATTTGTTCTAATATCTTGTTATTTAAAAAATTAGTGTAATCATTGTGTGTTGTCGAAATTACGGTATTTATTGAACAATTCGAAAAATTATAAAAAATATTGAAACAAATATCAGTGGTTTTCCATTTTTTTTGGATTTCTAAATACTTTATTTTTCCTTCACTTATTTCCAAAAATAATTCAGAAAATAATTGATAAAACTCATGCTTGCATTTAATTTTAGAATTTGAAATAATGGCCAAAGAACTTATGATTTTATTGTTTATTCAATAACTAGACTTCTATTACTGTTTTTAATTAATGGAAAAAATTGACGGAAATCACCTCCTAAAACTGTAATTTTACCACCGAACCCTGTATCCTTATCACATAAATCACGTTAAGTTCTATTAAAAATTTTCAAAGCTTTTTAGGAATCATTGAAACTTCATCTCATATTAATAAATCTACTTCTCTTAATTTATTTGATCCGAATCTGATTCTGAAAATGAGCTTTCCATATTTCATAGATCTAGTGATAATCTAAATTTTTTATGGCATTTCATCCCTTTTGGAAGTAATACGGATGCTATACCTGTCCATTACATTGATATCATTTTTACCCCTCAGAAATAAAATAGTATATCATTGTTTTGGACCATTAGTAAAGAAAATTTTATGTCTCCTTTCTCATATCTTTTTGAAAATATATTTTTGATCGTTATTTAACTGTGAATAATTAGAAGCAAACATTTTTTTACATACAGACATTTCTTCTAAATTTTTCTTTGCATCTTTCGTACAAATTATATTTGGCTCTGGTAATTTAAAATTTTTACTAGTTTTACCTTCATTTAAAAGATTTTGTTCAATTCTAAATGAGCTTAATTTTTATCATCGGAATCAAAATCTTCTGTAAAATATTTGTTATATAAATTCCTAATTGACTCTTCATGAATATTTTCTGAAAGTAAGAACCAGGAAAAAAATGACACTGCAAGCTTCATTGAAAATTTTCTTGATATTTTAGTCTTCTTCTATTTAGTATCATAAATAACTCCATTGTGTGTTCTTAAATCTGTAAATGAATTTGCTCCTCTTACTTTATTTAATAACAATTTAAGAAAGAAACGCTCTTGATCTTTACAAGATACAACGTTTAATCTTCCTATTGCTATAGATTTTCGATTTTCTGTAACGTTTACGTCTACACCATGTTTTCGTTGTACTATCATTATAGTATCACATAATATCCATGAATATTGACGTATTGGACAGTTTTTGCGAAAGTATCTTCATTGTTCAATTTGAAACTCGCAGTTAGTGAGGTCTTCCAATATTATCATAAGTAAGCAATCGATATTTCGTCAAACACTTTTTTTTTACTATTTTCAAAATAAATAGGTAAATTTACAATAGTAATACTACGACCACAAATATCTAGTTCTTGTAACCGCCACACTATGGGATAATATCATCGAAAAGTGGACAAAAATGTTGATTTAAGCCAATTTTACAGCTACATACATGTTTTTGGGCTTAAATTGTTCCTGACGTTATTTACTGAAAGATAGGATACCGACTTTTTTAATAACGATTGATGACGTCACGTGGTCGCACGGTAAAGGTGGTCATTTTTGTAAAAACTTTATGTGTGTCAATTATATTCAAAACTAAGCAATAACATAAACGAGTGAGCAGTTATTTTCATGTTTTTTGGATAACTGATAACGAATATAGGGACGAAATTTCGAAATCTTACCCCCTTCATCCCTTACTTACCACCCCTGGGGTGAATATTTGAAAATCGTACCTGATAACAAAGTCACGTGTCATTTTCATGATTTTTTGGGTCGTTAATAACGAATATGAGGTCGAAAATACTAAGTATCACTTCTCTTTTCTTACCTCGAAAACTGAAAGTCAGCAAAGTCTTTATTTGTATCAATTTTATAGTGTAAAGATGCTTATACAAGGCTTTTAAGCAACAGCCTTGTATTGATGTTATACGAAAATGCTTTAATTTGTCAAGTTTAAAATAAAAATAAAATGTTTATGAACTTGTAGAATTATTCTATGATACTCTGCTGTTTCAACATATTCGTAAGTACCACAGGTATTAATCAAAGTTAATTGTATCAATCTTTTAAATATATACTTTTGGATTAAACCTCATTTTGCAATAATGTTTAATATATTTTTAATTAAAAAAAATCGATAGTTAATCCAGATAAATAATTTAGTGGCTATAAGTTGTTATTTTGGTAATTAACTTTGCTTTAACGATAATTGATTTAAAAACATCTCTCATAACTGAAATCGTACGGTAGAAATTACTATTTCGTTACTGTACTTTTAATAAAACAACGAAAAGTTGCTTTTTCATTCTATAGTTGCAACAAATTCTCGTAATTCTAACTTTCTTAAAGGTACTAAATGTTACGTAAATTGATTTTAAAAAAAACTTACATAATACGGTAATGTATTAACTATAAATTGCGCAACTGTTAATATCATATTGTTAACAGTTACTTGAGTATGATTAAGAAAAAAGTTGTAAATTGGAGACCCTACGACTTTTCTCAATTGTTTTTTTTATAGTATTCAATTAACATTCTATTTGGAATAGAGTTCGGTTATTTGCTTCGGTGCTAATCGAAAGCGCTTGAAAAGAGCTTTTATTTGATCGTTGGTTCAGTTCAGCATAATGCTCTGATAAAAAAATGCGTGAAAATTAAAAATAAATTAAAAAATGTTTCATCTTATCTATTGAGAGTTTTTCCAAATTAACTTGGATGACCCGTAACTCAGAGTCTGATAACCTTTTTAATGTGATAAGAGCTTAGACTGAAAATTTCGACCTCATATTCATTATCAGCGACCCAAAAAACCATGAAAATGACACGTGACATCGTGATCAGGTACAATGTTCAAATATCCACCCCAGGGGTGGTAAATAAGGGGTGAAGGAGGTAAGATTTCTAAATTTCGACCTCATATTCGTTATGAGAAACACAAAAAACCATGAAAATAACATATGACTTTGTTATCAGGTACGATGTTCAAATATCCACCCTACGGGTGGTAAATAAGGGGTTAAGGGGGTGAGATTTCGAAATTTCGACCTCATATTCGTTATCAGCGACCCAAAAAACCATGAAAATGACATGTGACTTCGTTATTAGGTACGATTCTCAAATATTCACCCCAGGGGTGGTAAATAAGGGATGTAGGGGGGTAGGATTTCGAAATTTCGTCCCTATATTCGTTATCAGCGATCCAAAAAAACATGAAAATAACTGCTCACTCGCTTATGTTATTGCATAGTTTTAAATATCATTGACGCACATAAAGTTTTTACAAAAATGGCCACCTTTACCGTGCGACCACGTGACGTCATCAATCGTTATTAAAGAAGTCGGTATCCTATCTTTCAGTAAATAACGTCAGGATCAATTTAAGCCCAAAAACATGCATATAGCTGTAAAATTGGCTTGAATCAAGGTTTTTGTCCACTTTTCGATGATCTCATCCCATAGTGCGCCATGCTGCTTCCATCGGACCTATATATCTAGCATCAACTTATTTTGCAATTCAATTAAACCTTTTCTTCTTAACCATCTTTTTCAATTTTTATAAAGGCCCTATAACTTCATTCATGAATGTAATAATAGATATATCGTACACTTAAAATTGATTCCCAATATTTAACATTATTGTGACATTTGTACTTTGAAAACAAAAATGGATCCTATGGAACGACCATTAAATTATTAACAGGAATTTTCTTATTGCTATTTTTTAGTCTATATATATATATATATATATTATTTTTAAATGAGTTATCTATTCTTTTATATTCCGGATAACCATTTACTTGAAAATTTGTTTTTTCCGTAAAAGGCTTAGGATCTTTTTTTCTACAAACTATTTTATTTTTGATGACACAAGAGCTATAAGTATCACGAGGTCCGTAATGTATGTGTTTGATCACTTATATCGAAAGCCGACTATTATTTGACGGTATCTCTGCAGAAATGCATTGATCAATATCTTTAGGTTTAATAATTTTATTATCAGGATGCAGTGTTGCAAAAATATGAGAATAAGGTTATCCCTTTTTTTGACATTCAATAGTACACGCGTAAGCTTAAACTTTTCCGAAAATATTTATTTTTGCTATGTCTTCTAAAATATAATGTAATTTTGTTTGAAATAATCTTACAGAAATATTGGGTGTACCATTAGCTGTTGTATTTTTTGGGAAATGTCTTAAAACTTTTATCAATTCCTTCAATTTAGGATAACAAGTTTCAGATATAAATAAATCTGGTCAACCATGTTTTCTCGAAATAGCCATCGCATCCTGATAATGTTGCAGCATAAATCTAGGTCCACCTATGTATGTTGCTGGTAATATGAAAAGATTTCCAATTTTTTTTTTCGCTATTTTAGAGATATTTGACGCACTGTTCATTTCATGTAAATATTCTTGATTATTTCTGGAAAAAATTCATTTTATTGCTTTCAACCATAATACAAGCATGTAAAAAAAATTGCTGAGACAATCTACCAGCATATAACAAGAGATTTAATTTTAAAACACTTAGTCTGTATGATATTCGGTACATATAATATTGCAATATTAGAATAAAAAAATAGAATGAAAAAAGAAAATGTTCCTTATCTACAAAATAAAACATATTATTTACATACTATTCAAATTATTGTATGTCATAAATATCATAAAATTTATTTTGAAAAAATTTAATCCCACACTATATTATTTACTTCTAAATTATTTCCACAGTCTACTTGTATAAAAATACCATTTTCATTTTTGCATCTTGACAAAGCTACGTATAAGTGAGCATGAGAGAACAAAGGCTTTTTCAAGTATAAACCAATATTATCGAACCTTTGACCTTGGGATTTATTTATAGTTATAGTAAATGCCATGACCAGAGAAAATTGTTTTTTGTAAGGATTAAACGATAAGGAAGATGTGTTTTCGGTGTTGAATTTTATTTTTGGTATATATACTTTACGTCCAATTTTTTCTCCAGCTAGAATTTCGGCTTCAATGTTAAACTTTTATAATCTTGTTCTTTATAATCTTGTGCCATCACATAAACCATCTGCTATACATAGATTTCTTATTAACATAACTATGGCTCCATTTTATAAATTTAGTTCATGTAGTAGTAAACCTTTACGAACATTATTTAAAATTTCTATCGGAAAATCTATAAATATGTTATCATCTGACTTATCAACATCTTTGTATGTAGCATGCTTTACGCTTTAGTAAGTTACCAACTTACCATTAGTGTTATTCAAAATCTCCTTATTTAAACAATATGTATAATTACTGTGAGTTGGGAGTATTACTCGATTTGTTAAAGAATTATTATCCTTTCCAAAAATTTTTGTCCATATTTCTTTAGTTCTCCACTTTTCTAGTATTATAAATGTTTTAATTTTTCCTTCTCCTATTTCTAACAATAATTTAAAACATTTTTTATCAGTCAAACGAATGTTGATGTTCAATTTCAAAATTTTAAACAATGACCAAAGAAATAAAGATTTTATGGTTTCTGAAATTATCTGACTTCTATTAATGTTTTTGAAACTGGTAAAATTTATCCCAAATCTTCGCTTAATACTATAAGTTTATTTCCACAAATACTTTTTGTACTAAATAAATCTTGTAAGGTTCTGTCAACTATTTCCAGAGCTTTTTTAGGAATCGTAGATGCTTCATCCTAAATCATCATATCATTTTCTCTCAATTTTTTTTTTTCATATTTAATTTCTTAAAACAAGCTCTCAATGTTATTTAAATCTAGGGGTAAACAAAAAGTTCTATGACTGTTCATCTCCTTAGGAAGTAGAACAGATGCAATACCAGTCCAAGCCATTGATAAAATTTGTTTCCTTTAGAAATAAAGTAGTATATAAATGTTTTATATACAAATGTTTTTCATGATCCTCCTGGACCGTCTATATAAAATTTTTTACGATTTTCTTTAGATATAGATTTGAAAATATTTTTCTGATAATATAATCATTCAATTGATTGTACAGTGACTGAAATATTTCTTGACAGAAAGCAATTACTTTAATGTCATCAGTCTGTTCCAATTTTATGTTTTTTGGTATTGGTAGGTTTACTGGTTCACAAGATTGACCTTCCAATATTAAAATTTCATTAATGTGAAGCAAAGCTCGATTTTCTTTTTCATTAGAAAAATCTTTCGAAAAATGATTTTTCTATTTTCTCTAAATTTTATCACCTTAAACGTTTTCTGAAAGTATTGAACGCAATAAATTGTCACAATTGAAATAGGAGCATAACAGTACTGGCTTATTCAAATACATCATCAATTTGACTATCATTTTCTATCAAGCCCATCGCGATGGCAGTATTTTTAAAACTTCTGTAAGTAATGTCGTTGTACGTTTTCAAGTAGTTGAAAGATCTTGCTTTTGGAGAAAAAATGTTTAATCGACCTATTGCTGTATGTTTCATCACTTTTTTTCTTTTTTGCCAACTTTTTATTTGATTATCAAAAATATATTTTTCCCGAATATTTACGTAGTTTAATGATTTTGCATAATCATCCATCTTATTTAATTGAAATCAAGCTGTCAGAAGCGTTTGCAAATTTTAATAGTGGTTTTAATCATATTTTCTTCAAAAATTTTTTTTGTCTTTTTTTAACGCGTACAACCAAATTTACAACCTTATCATTTCTACCGCAAATTTGAAATTTTTCTAATCTTTATGCAGTATCTATTGGACTTTAATATCTACCATCTACATAGCACTTGATGTCATCTTAGACTTCTTCTTCACAATCGTTAGTCTTTTCAAATTCAATGAAAGCTCGGTCTCTACCTTTATGTATGTGTTCATAAACATATTTTTTTTTTTTTATATTAAAGTGTTTGGACCTCTAGAGAGGTATTAACACCCATAAACATATTTTATGCTCTGTATGGATACACAATATTCAACATTTATATGTCATTTATATTTCATCAACAAATAGTTGCTGTTCAGTACAACTATTGACTCATCAAACGAATTTTTTTCCTTCTACTTAGATTTAAAAATATGATTTTATGAAATACTATCTACTCTTTTATATTCTCTTTATAAAATATGTAATGTCAGGAAAAGGTTTTAGAAATTTTTTTGAACATGTGTTCTTAACATTATCCAAACATGGATTCTGCTTATTGTGGAGGCCATGGAGCATATGTTTAGTTATTAATTCAGCCAGTTTTTTTATCATTTGTATCTATTTCAGCTGAAGTAATTTTATCTATATCTTGAGGTGCTACTATTTTGTTATTAGGATACAATATTATAAGGATATGAGCATGTGGTAAGCCACGTTTCTGAAATTTGATTGTATCAATATAAGCCAATACTGGACCAAAAATATTTTTTTTAACAATGTCATCTAAAATAGATTGTTATTCAGTGTCGAGCAATCCAATAGTTGTATTTGGTACATTATTCGGTGTTATATTTTTCGGAAATTTTTCTAAAAATAATTTTAATTTTTTCCACTTTGGATTACAAGTTATCATTATAAATAAATCTGTTCTACCACACTTTCTTATTATAGCCATTGCATCCTGATATTGCTGTTGCATACATCTAGGACTTCAAATACATGTAGATGGTAGTATATAAAGATTTCCAACTTCTTTTTTTTTAAATTTAAAGATCTGTTAGAAGCGCTGTTACCTACTGCATCGACTAAGCTTTCGTAACTTTCAATTCTCAATTGTTTTTGGTTGTTTCTCAAATAATTTTGACGATTATTTTCCATCATCACACAGAAATAAATAAAGAATTGTTGAGTTAGTCTACCTGCGTATAATAAAGGACTAGGATTTTGTGAGTTGGATCCGGTTGGATCGATAAGAATCTATACGAATAATATTGTAAAAAAGTCAGATTCTTCTGTTTATTTGAAAAATTTTTTAATAGTTAGTACTTAATCCTAAATCAACTGACAGAAATAATAAGGAAAATACCATTGGATCTGTAAGATGCGACAATATGTTAAGATAAGTTTCTTTA
The DNA here is from genome assembly GCA_030522625.1 of Copidosoma aretas. Classification (NCBI taxonomy): domain Eukaryota; kingdom Metazoa; phylum Arthropoda; class Insecta; order Hymenoptera; family Encyrtidae; genus Copidosoma; species Copidosoma aretas. Next base: position 8,784 of record JAPYYV010001359.1, on the reverse strand, counting down.
GGGGTATTGTTTATGATTTTCTTTGGATACACACAAAGATAAAAATTTTCAGGTAATCCTGAGGCTTAGGCTATAATCGCACCGCATTCTGCTGTTAATGGAAGTTCATCTTTATTTGCTATTTGATGCAAATGTTTATAATTTTAAGCTATCGGATTTTCTTTCAAAATGAAAGTCAATATTTCTACATGATTGCTTATTAATCTCTTGTTATTACTTGAGCTAAGTTTTTTTTAATAGCTATTTGATCATCATATATGTATAGTGGACTATTTTTCGGATCTTTATAAATATCTGATTTCGAAGTTGTAGGAGTAACGTGACAAATTTGGCCTTGAATTTTAATATTGTAAGCTGATTTTTCTTTTTGTTCTATTTTGTTACTCATAAAAGAAGCAAAACTAAAGATACTACTGTAATATCTGACTAATATTCTGAAATTCTCATCATAAATGAGTAGTTCCTTTATATTTACGTCATATTTACTTAAAGGATTTAAACGAAATTTTCCATTAGGACAGCAAGTTTATTTATTCCTCTCTTCTTTCCAAAACATTGCCAAGCAATATGGACATTCATAAGTCATAATATCATGAAAAATCAGTTCAACAAGGAATTTATGATCACTTACGCTTTCATCAATACATAGTTTTTTTAGAATTTTTGCTTGACTCATATGTAGCTTTTCTTATTACATTTGTTTTTTCTCTCTTTTGATAAACTAAATGACATTTTTCTTAATTTTTTTTTAATATCAAAATTTTCAAAATTAAAAACAGTATAATTACCACAGTCAGTGTTTTCTAAAAATAAGAGATTTAATTTTATTAGAACTCCGACGACAAAACTTGTCACCAACATCATCTTGCTCCAAGGTGAAAATTAATTCAAATAATAAGAACAACACAATCTTAAGTAATTGGTAAAAAGAAGCATCTTTAGTTCTATAACATTGACGTTTCGTCAGCACTTAGGCTCATCAGAATGAGCTAAAGACGCGCCCTAAACACAGTAATCACCTTTTAGGCATAAAGAACATTTTAATACAAACAAACATTCATTTTCATGTGCAACGTACGTAACATGATCAGAAATACCAAGGTGTTTAGGTGTTTGTGTTGTTCTTATTACTTGAGATTCAATTTTAAATTGCGTGATGTATTTCCAAATTTTAATATATTATGTAAACTTTTAATATTAATTTTCAGATGTATGTTAAAAATGTGTACGAAACTCTGAATTTCAACTGCAGTTCCACAAATACCAAATTCAAACATTAAAATTAAATAATCTTCTTCATTATTAACATTCTAAAGATATTTATTTCCCAGAATAAAATATTAATAATGGATTCCAGTTATCAATAACATTTTTAACAACCATTGATCTGACTCTAATGTGAAAATTTTGGTGTAGTGGTGTACCTCGACTATCGATTGGATGCTTCGACTAGAGTTTTATGATACTATTCGATACTTTTATACTGTATCGATACTTTTTCTTAGGTATCGATACTTTTCATAATACTATCCCGAGCAGAAATTTAAAGTCGCTGTCAAACGAGTTAGGGCGGCCTCAACGAGGCTGCCTAGCTAGGCCCGTGTGTGGTATACGATGAGGGAGACCATAGACATATAATAAATAGGCTGCTCGTCCCTACGTACTGCGCTGAAGCCCCCACAGCCTGCTATGTACGAGAGAGATAGATAACCAAACTCGGTTGTGTGTCTCTTTCTACCTGAGCACCAGAGCAGTACGTAAGGATAAGCAGTCTATTTCATATACGTCTATGGGAGAAACTAGGACATAGAGAGGTCTTACTGGGTCTGTGGGTCTGTTCTTTTGATAACGCTCTAAGATTTGTTTGGAATTGACGATGGATGATTAATTTACATAAGTGCGAGGAAGACAACGTTATATAATTGTGATATATATATATATATGTATAACCTACATGTAACGTAAATAGCTTTATTGCGGATGTCGTGCTTGGACAACATCATCGCCACGTCTATTTGTGCCATCTAACTAATGTCTACGCCACGGTAGGGCATAGTGACGCTAGCACGGCACCTCATAAGCGAGTTGCGAGGCCGCCTAGATAAATTTTCTGATCGAGTAATACTTTTTAATGCATTAATTTATTGATAACGTAAGTATTGATACTTTTTGTCAGTATCGCACAACTCTAGAATTAATCGAACATGTTGCAGTATAAATTTCGATATTATGGACAAGAAATAATTCGCAGTAGGTGTAAATGAAAATAAACCATGTTAATATAAGGTATGTTCTTTTGTGTAAGGTCGGTTGCGGTCTGTAGTAAATAATACTTTTCTACTACATTTGAAATATTTTTTATTGTGACTACTTTCTTGTAATTTTACTGTCTCTTGGTCTCCAAATATCAATGAACAGAATTGCCATTTGAATTTACAATTATGGATGTAAAAAATTATCAAATACAAATAATTTGATTATTCTTAAAATAGATAAAATTGATTATGATGATAAGAATCTCAAAATTTTCATTATTTATATTTAAATTTATGAAAATATCATGTTATCAGAATTAATTTGGAAGATTATTAAACAAATGTTTAATCTATATAGAGCATATATCACAGATTCATTTACTTATTTGTATACTATTTTACTTACGTTTCGTCCATTATCCAGAATAGTATAAGAAAACTTAAAATTTAGATTAAACTGAAATTAATTGAGAGAGTTAATATTGCCATACAATTTTCATTAAAAACTGTTGAAAAAAAAAAATTGAAGTAGTCGTGGTAGTACTATGATTATAAATATGATCTACTGAAAACAGATGGATGCACAAAACAAATTCGTTTTCAGCCCTAAATAAACTTTATACATATATTTATTTCTGACTCTTTCTTAGTAAATTGTTTTTTTGTAAATAGTTTGCATTTTTAACTACATATCTCAAGAAAAAGGAGTGTAAGTGCTTCAAATACTCAAGTTACTAAAATAAAAATATATTTTTTTACATAAATACTATTTTTGAATACTAAATTCTAGATTGATGACAAATCTGGTCGTATGAATATTTTTATTACATTTTTATGGAATCTACTATATGTATAAAATATATTTATGATTACATCGATAAAAGCAATGATAAAGCTTTTATGAAAATTCAATAGCATGACTATGTGTCCATGCGCTCTCTGTTTTGTGGGCCCACCAGAGAGTGGTAGTGGGGGAGAGGAGAGAGTCAGCTAGGAAGGAACGAGAATGGTAGTCTAGGGTAGACAAACGAAGCGGAAGGTACACATGCGGCGCGACTCTTATTTTGAACGATTAACTAATAAATAAAGTAAAGTCAAGTCGTTGTATAATTATTTCGTGAGTATCCCGAGGCCATCTTATCCCACGTAACACTTTGGTATTAGAGGTGGGATGACAATCGCCAATTAAATTAGATAAAATAAAGGGAATTTTTTTTTTGTTTTTACGCGCGGTCTTTCCATATTTTTACGCGATTTTCGGGAGAAACACGTAGTGTCATGCCACGAGGAATGAGGACTACAGCAGAGAGAGAGTCATCATCGCAAGCAAGGTCGCTAAGGACGGAGAATATCATCCGGAAAATGCCACTAGGAAATAAGCATCATCGGAAAAGAAACAACCCAGGCCAACAGACAGCAGGCGGCTAACCAGGATGTAGGGATTTTCTTTGGCGATTATCGTCATAACAAGAAATACTAGGTAAGTGGATTAAAATTACGCTCAAACACATTAACACTGTCCCGAGGTTATAAAAAGAGGAGCTTGTACGGGTTAGTGTGATTACAAATGTTCGCTCTCTCGGGCTGGGTTACGGGTTTTTTTTTCTTGTTTTTGTTGGTTCCTTGAAGGACGTAAGGAGGTTAGGCTGAAAAGGACTACTAGAGTAAAAGATAGGAAGTTATAGCGCGGAACAGAGTTGATCACGTGCCGTACATGCGGTATAGGTAATAAGGACGGGACGAAATTTTATTTTATGCACACAATGGCAAGCCACGAATGGCTGCAAAACGACGTATTCAATGATGTGGCGGAAGAAATTATTTTGGAGACTAAAAATGAATTGGAATCAGAAATGCTGATCGTGATTTTAGTACATAGCCTAGAAAGCCAAGCGGATCGGGATAGAATGAATAAAACGTATTCTCATGATGAAATTGTTGAAAAGGATGAAGCCAGGAATAATCAGGGAGAAAATTCGGTCATCGACACAGCCAGGAGGAGAAACAAACATAGGACCCATTAGTGGACAGGGGCAGGGAATAACAAATGAGTCAGCATCGAGGTATGCAGAATATATGGCGGAAAATGGACGGAAGGAAACGTGAGAGATGAAAACACGTTCGCGAAAAATATGTTGCAGCAGAACACTCAACAAATGGCACAGCCTTCACAGCAATTTACCTCAAGACATACGGGGTGGATATTAGAGTGGCAGCAGATCGAAAATACATTGACGTATCAAGGTGGTCTAGGAACGCAAACATCAGGATGGTTGAATTTTCCGGGCGCAGATGTAAATAGCTTAGAGAATGGCTTCTAACCCACGGACGCCATTAATCATAACACGGGATTTTTCCAACTGAATGGACCACCATGGGACTGGCCGTTCGAAGACTAAGGCGTGAATGAGCACACCACTTCACGAAATCTACGGAATCCGATACAGTCAAATGCCAATTTTATTAACCCTGTCATGAGTCATCAACAGACCAGCGACGTGCCACCTTACAATACACACTACAATGTACTGGCTCACGTGAACAGCGCGGCAAGCGGGGTACCAATATTCGACGGCGATCCCATAAATTTTCCACTTTTCGAACAGATGGTGCGAACGGTGAAAACAACAGTCCCACAGCAGTATGAGAAATATTTTAAGGTAGATATAAATGATTCTAAGAACAGCGATGAATACATACAGAAGTGGTAATTGAGTTTAAGGGCAATGCTGTTCATATTTTTTTTAATAATATTCAAATGTTTTTTTCAACGTTTCGACTGCATATTGGCAATCCTTTTCAAGTCACTAGATTTAACAAAAAAAGTAATTATTATAATCGCAACAACCTTAATCGAAAGAAATAACTAAATAAACTTACAAAATGTAAAATATTATCACAGAGCAAAGGCAAAATAGAATCAGGTACAAATTTTCTTGCTCGTTGTAATAACGAATTGATATTAAAGCTAAAACAGGAAGTGCTAGGGTACAATCAACATAGATAACACGCAATATGCAGGACACGAATGAATAGAACCGGAGAGCACCCCTTCACAAACTTATTAGATACGAGTAATTAGATCAATAATTATTCTTTAACTTTGAAATAGTGTTTTATGAAATATTTCAAAACTGTATTTAAATTATTTGTATCTGTCATTGTATTTACAGAATTTAGTTTCGTTATATAAACCATTTCTTATCCTAATCGTTTATAATGGTCCAATACTCGCACTAAGTTAAAATCAAAGGCATGATCACCATCAAATTGTCAACATTTGAGTATTAATAAAAAAATATGAACAGTATTGCCCTTAACTCAATCACTACTTCTGGAGAAATATTTTATTGGAACCTTAGGGAATAGACTAAGAGGCGTAGTAGCAGATCAATTTTGCGCTCGGTTATTGCTGTTCAACACTATAAATGATTTTTTGCTAGCACTATCGCGACGATTTGGAAGTATAGGGGGCACCAAGACACTACTTGCTGAATTAAAAATGCTAACCCAGCAGAATAGTGAGTCGGTTATACAATGCTACAGTCGCAGTCAACGACCTGTCGGAAATACAGAAAGGCCCATTTAAAAGTAGCACAGATATAGAGGCAGCGAATCAGTTTGTGTACGGTCTAAAATCACCAAATAGTTGGAACATGGCAGAGCTTAAACCGGCAACATTAGAGGAAGCGATTGAGGCAGCGATAAGCGTGGACAACGAGATAAGCCAACGCCAGACGGGCAAGGGGAAGTTTAACACATGCACTACGCAGGAACATCGCTTTTGGGAGAGGGAAAACCCGAGAATAGGTGTGGTAATGAGCGAGGCACCCACCAGTAAAGACGATACGGACAAGTGGGACGAAATAGCGAGTACGAAATGGTGCTCGTATTGCTGAGAATATAGCCTGCACTCTACAACTGGCTACGAAATATTATTGAAGGACGCAAAAATGGTAGGATAAGGAATGCGGATAAGCCGGAAGAACCGCACGAATGATTCGTGGAGAGAGAGAGAGAGAGTAAAACTGATAAAGGGATAAAGGGAGGCCGGTTTGAAATGACCGAGCGTTTATCCGGCAGAACAGTAATTCTGACTCGAGATATTACAATAATTATGCACAGAAAAAAAATTACCCCATATAATAATAGAAATCATAACACCAATAACTATAATAATAATGATAATTATAATAATAGAAATAATTATAATAATAACAATAATACCAGGAGTTTGAATAACGAAAATCGCCGTCCATGGAATAATAATTATGTGGGTAATAATAGGCCGATGGAGCCAAACATAAATTTTAATGGACAAGAAAAAGGGAAAAATTACGCATACTTAAGTAGTAATTGTGGTAGCTACTGCCAGAAGCGAGATTATCAGGTTGAGGGATTTAATGATTACGCACCTAACGCAGAAGCAAACGAACCTTACATAAAGAATTAAAACTCCCAGGATGCTCGACGCACTCCCCAAACATCGAGCATTCATCAATAAAAGAGAAAGAGACAAGCGCACTCTAACAGAAGAAAGCAGCTAGCACGGAAAAACTGACGCCAGACTATACAAAGTCGTTCGAAACACAACCCGCGAGCAATTCAACAGATGAGTCATGTCAAGTGGGCATCAGGACAAAGCAGACGCTAGCCACAAACGCCCATGTCCAGAATGAGAAAAAGACCAGTACATTGCCAGATAAGAGCCCCTAAAATGAAGTATAAATTAAGGGCGAAGATAGGCCACCTCGCGTAGTAAAAATAAATATATGTCAAGCGGGGAGGACCTCTCCCGTGGTATTTATAAGCTCGCAGCTAAGAAACGGATAAACAAAATTTAAGCGGATACAGGCGCCCAAAATTTCCATAATTAAGAAGGATTTCCATGATTAAGGAAAAGTGACAAGAATATAAAAGTTAGCTAGGTATCCTTGCAAAAAATGGAAGAAGGGGTGCTGTTTGGAAATTTTATAGCTGAGAATAATGGAGGAAGAGTCTATGCAGAGTGCATTAATACGCTTAAAAAAGACGTTAATATCCCAATACCCAAAATTGAGTTGCTGGAATCCGAGGTAATAAGGAAGGTCGAGCCATTATTTAGTGTCGATGGGGACGCCGCTTGGGACATTGATAGGGCAATGGTAAGGCGTTTTTGGGGCAAATAGCCGTGACAAGAGGGAAATAATAATTAAATATGAATCATGAGGTATTCGTACAACAGAAAATAAAACCATTTACGAAAACAAAATCAAATCAGAAAATATGCACGACGGTACAAGAGGACCGGAGAAGAACTTGCGGAAACAGAGAGGCACGAGCAATATCTAAAATAATACTGACGAAGCGACGACACCGAGAAAGGAAGCAAAGAATACCCACACAACATCCCTTTCTCTGTACCTTGCCGTGCCGAAAAGAAAAGGGGGTGGGAGGAAGACGGAAATTCGCGACAAGAAGAAGCATATAGGAAAATACTTGAAATTCGAAAGTGGGTAATGAGCCTTGAGATTCGCCACAGTAAAGCTTGTCCATCTCCACGCTCGTCTCTCCCATACCGGGCGCAATCAAAAGCGTCGGAACAGCTCCAAACTCCTAAAGGGCACTATAGGCGCACACGCGCGAAGGTAGGGCAGGCCGCTATAGCGGACGAGCAGTACGCGCACACACGCAAAATAGATTACTAAAGCGCAAGAAGAGAAAAATTATCGACGAACAGTGGGTGAGATAAAATAGTAATAGGAAAAATCGTGTATGAAAGAATATGTATTTTTAGGATAAGTTTTAAAAAAGAACGGTTGGTTGAACAAGAATAAACACCTAAGCGCACGTAATGTTAGGAAAGAGCCACCCATGCTACCTAACGCAATAAATGATTCGGATTATTTTTTCGTTCTATTCTCTTAATTAGCATTGTTTATTGTACTATCTTACGCTAGGGGCATAATTATACACACCAGCACTACGGGGATAGCACGTCGCGGCGCAAAGGGAATTATTCTAGATACCCCATATAGGTAGAACAGATGGGCGAGCATCTAAAATCTACTATCGAGGACGAATAGCCTCGCACTTTTCAGGGCACAGGTAGAGATACGAGAGAAACAAAAATTCCTTACAGGGGCACATACGTAAGAAAATGGAAATTTAGAGAACTTAGCAAGTAGGGTCTTGTTTTTAAATGGTTTTCTCACTTGTAAATAATTCATACAGGGATAGGGCGACGTCGCACAGTGGGACCAAATGACAAAATTTTTCTCAAAATAAGATAAATTTGGACAGAAAACTCGGATCTTCATGACTTTTTTTTTTATTTTGAAGGTATTAAATAGTAGATTCAGGGAAAACTGGTCCGAAGTCGTGATACGGGCCTGGGGGGGGGGGGCAGGAAAAATCCCCCAAAGTGCCCCAAAATGTAAAAAAATCATTATTTTTGCAAAAAATTTAGAATTTCCATCAAACACGTCATAAGACGATTTCTCAAGGTTGAGTTTAACCTATAGTTCGAAGTTAGGGTCATTGCGATGGA
>JAPYYV010001358.1:0-27235 GCA_030522625.1 Copidosoma aretas | reverse complement strand
ATTATGTTGAGTGCCGCAGCTACGCGTGACGTCGTTCCGCCACATGTGCACGATGGTCACTTGGCCACGGCGGAAACGGAATAGCGTAACAAGTGAAAACGGTAGTGGGGGAACTTTTCTCTTTGACGCTGTGACGTTCCGCTGGCTATTTCCGCCCCATGTAACCGCGGCCTTACAATCCCCGGACCATATCACCATATGGCAAATCAGGCAAATGGCACCGCGGGTGCGGGCCGCGGGGGCACAGGACTAAGGTATATATATATATATATATATATATACCTCTGTATATATATATATATTTTCTCCAATTCTCCAGTGTTGTGTAACTGGGTGTGTATAAAGTCGTCGCTCTCTTTCTCTCTTATCTCTTATCCATCTGTGAATGTGTCAAACCATTACAAGTTACAAACTTTGCGAAAACCATTACTAATTCAAATTGCTCAAGATAAGAACAACCAACACTAGCCGAGGTGCGAATTGACTTATACCTGCGCTATGCACTATCTAGATGTTTCTCTGTTAGTATCGGTAACACTTTTTATTTATAAATTCATGGGACTTCTCATGTGCCTGATCGACTTACTAACCTTAAAGTTTCGATTTGGCATCTCAGTGTCTTTTTAAGTATCAGTTCCCTGCATACAAAAAAAAAAAGGAAAGCGTCTTCTATTTACCAAGCGCAATATTACGAAATCACAGCATTTATATTGTACCTGAAAATTTTACATTTTTAATTGATTTTTGATTGTTGCAGGAAACTGCCTAAGGAGCCTGATACTTCAATAACTGCCACAACCCTCAAGACGCAGTTGTCGATTGCTGTCAAGCGATTCTTAGGGACTGAAGGTGCTGCGAGTAAGGTTGACATACTCAAGTATAACTCTAACGATAAGAGATTTGTGTTGCGTTGCAGCTCTGACAGCTACGTAAGACTAAGAGCTGCACTAACAGTAGCCAATTCCTTTGAAGGAGAGCTCTGCAGTTATAACGTTCACCGAGCATCTCCCAACTTATTGTCTTTTACGGCAGATAGTAGGACATTCAACCATTAAACCGGTAAATTCAATACATAACATAACATTTGAAATTACATTAAGTTATGACACTTGTTTTTATTTACTTTGCATTGTACTTTAATACAAGCAGCAAGGAGTACATTGCTTAATATTGAGCTTGAAAAAATTTAATACTCAAACCATGAACATAGTAACTTTGTTGAGACTTGATATTAATAAAAAAACATTTTAATTCTATAGAGACAATGTCTGTAGTCAGAAAACAAGGAAAAGATACAATTATCTTTGCCTCACGAGAAGATCATGCAATACCTAGTAAGGTGACATTACCAGAACCAGAACCAAGCCCTGGTCTGCTCCTACCGAATGGAGAAATCAACTGGAATTGCCCGTGTCTAGGAGGAATGGCCACTGGACCCTGTGGTGTCGAATTTAGAGAGGCATTTTCTTGCTTCCACACTTCTACTTCTGAACCTAAAGGGTCTGACTGTTACGAAGCTTTTAAAACAATGCAAAGCTGCATGGTACAATATCCATCAATTTACAATAAAGATTCAGAAATGGAAGAAATAGAGGAAATGGAAAAAAATGAAAGTCTTAAAGAAACTTTGAGTGAAAAAGTTGAAGTCAATAACGAGCATGCCAGTCAGATTACTTCGAGTAATAAAAAAGAGGTTGTTAAAGCTTCGTGAGTTCAATTTGTTGTTGAGTTTAGGTTATTCAGACATAATTTTACTTTGTTAATTCTTTAATGTAATTTTCTTATCACTTTTGTGATTAATTTTATGTAAAAATAAAATAAAATAGAATCAAAAACAATTTTGATGTTTATGATCATTGTAATATATTGATTAAGTAGTTGATCACAAATTATTTGGTTTGCGGCATTGTCAACATACGCAGCCTTGCAACATCTGCTTGCATATTGGTCAGTGACGGCTGACGAGCGCGACGACTTTGAAGTTTGAACTGACAAAAGGGCGCCAGAGAAGAGAGACTCCATCGTCCAATCAGAGCGCTCAAAAAATATCGATGTTACTTAATTCGCGATGGGAAGCAAGCTTGTGCGCCCTCTGGTAGAGTAAACACGAACCCTAGCAGAGCGAGAAATATCAGGTGATTCAATGGGTGAAACAGTTATTTGGCCGATTAGTAATTAAATAGAGCTTATTGCTTTGGGAAAGCGTCTCCATGAATTGTGAGGCGTTTTTAGATGGTCGGCTAGTTTTTCTCATGTGTTTATTATATCTATATATAATGTTACATGTATATTACGGTTACCCCAATAACATCCCATTCCCCAACTGGAACAAACTTATACACATAGATATAATAAACACATGAGAAAAACTGGCCGACCATCTAAAAACGCCTCACAATTCATAGAGACGCTTTCCCAAAGCCCTGTTTTTGAGCAATTACTAGGTTTAGATGTAAACTTTATTTTCTTTCACATTTTAATGCACAACACAATGCACAACACGCTCTATTTAATTATTAATCGGCCAAATAACTGATTCACCCATTGAATCAGCTGATATTTCTCGCTCTGCTAGGGTTCGTGTTTACTATACCAGATGGCGCAAAAGCTTGCTTCCCATCGCAAATATCTGTGTCAAAAACACTGAGATATTTGCGGCTTCAGAATCACGATTTTAAGAGGGTTGCGGCAATAACAAAACTGTCATGACTGCAACCGATTTATTTGAGAACTAATTAAAAAATTCCATTTAAATTAACATGTGCTTTCTAAAAATGATAATAGAGCCAGGCCCAAAAGTTTCCAGCTAGTTTGGACCTCGAATAACTTGGAAAAAATAATGAAAAAATTCAAAACGCTGAATTTCATAAATTCCATTAATAACATCAAAATGTTCCATTTTTCGTGAAATCAAATGACCCATACATCAATTTAAATTTTATTGTAACCATTAGGCGAGGTGGTAAGTATTATTTCTATGAAATACATCTTAGGATATCTACAAGATGACAATTGGTTATTGTGGGCTCTTCTCTCTGACTATCTATATATACTTACATCCCGTTATCCCGCGATTCCCGAGAATCCCGAGCATTGTCCGCCCCGCCGAGCTGCAGGCGAACTGTCTGTGAGAGATCATGAGATGAGCTACTATCCCCAATCCCCATTCCCCCTATAGGATTCACGATAAGATAACAAGATTACGCGAATACCGACACAAGTACACCCATACATTAAAGTATATGTAACGATACTAACAATGTAATGGAACAATGTGACAATGCAATAATATAAATAGAACATCATGTTGGTCTCTGTCGCACGCGACAGATCGAAACAAAGAGAAAAGATCGAGCACTAGAAACAAGCTGACAAGCATACACACTCACAACTCTTTATCGTCTAGTCGTCTTTCTTCACTCCGTGTCATCATTATCCATTAATTCATCCACATATCCATTGCAATTTGCACATACACTGCAGTTGACAGCAACAAACAAATCTTATTAGGCAAGTTACAGCTTGCTCCTGCAGGTTACTTGCAGAATGCATAGCAGACTGCAGAGAGTGCAGAGACGTGGTGTGTAAAAGCTGGTATATGTATTATATATTGTATACAAATGAGAGAGAGCTGTCGAGTAAGGGGCAGGGAAGACGCGCTCAATCTCGCGTGAGGTATCTTACATATAATTGAAAAGTTCGGAGTGTTCGGAGTAATCGGAGTGTTTCATCACATTATATATACCTAAATACCTATGTAGGTCTCTCTGACCATGTATCAAGTATAAGTATAACCAGGCTAACCTTACAGTACTTGCGTATATGTGTATAAAGTATGATCTGCAATCTGTGTAATGTAGAATATAGAGAAGATCAACATCGTGAAGTTAACGAATTGATTTAACTGCTGCTGCTGCTGCTGCTGCTGATGCTGCTGATGCTGCTCCCAGAGCTGCTGCTGCCAGCTGCTGTTGTTAGCCTGTTACGAGCGTTCATATATGTATATGTAAGTGCCAAATGTTGAGACGTTGAGTTGAGAGTTGAGAAGCGAAATCAAATAAATTTGTATGCTGCTGCAAGTTATCACATAACACAACCCCTGAATGACAGCAACAACAAATACTTGGTCTGTAACAACATCAAGAACAATAGAGTAGAGAGCACGGAGCTCTCGAAAAACGAGGACCGAGTGAACCGAGTCTAAAACTCTAAAGTTTGAGATGTTGAGGAGACGTGACGTTTGTTCGCGGAAGCGTTCGTTTGGCTCATAGTTGAAGAGAGAGAAGAGCTTGTACTTATAAGAAGCTAAAAACTGACACAAGTAAACTTCGTCGTCGTTGCCGTCCAGGGGCTGGCTGCTGCGCCTGCTGGAGGAAGCAACAGAAGGCGACCGTCTGTGGTGCAAGCTCAGGCATACGGGGAATCGCTCCGCAATCATGTGCGATGTGTGCGCCGACTTTCACGAACTTCTGCTCACTTGTAAGTGGCCCTTCTCCTGGGCACCCTGGTTTTTCTTTATTCTTTGTATCTCGCCGTTCTTTAAAAACTACATTTAGTCTTACACTACTACCTCGATGGGGGATTGTTCAATGGATTGAAGCAACCCCTTTGTGAAAGAAAAAGTAGTTGAAGTTTTTCCTTTCAATACTCTATTTTGGTCCTGTTACTTAGACTTTGATAATTTCATAACTAGCTTTCACATGGGACGACCTTTAAATTTTCACAACCATATGATGGGTGGTATTGAGGCTTTGTACAACAGTAAACTTAAAATACTTAAAATGGTGTCACGATTTTGGGATCACCAGCGTTTACATAAAAAATGCACTTTATGTTTTTAACTTGTTTACCAAGTTGTTTACTTGAACCCTGGCATACAAAACGGTTCTCACTTCAACAAGTTCTTAGAGCAACTATTTTCAACAGCTTTTTAATAATAACATCATGCCACAAACAAAAACCTTAAGCATTAGCTTATCATTCATATGAAATGTAATAGTGTAATATATCTAAGAGCACCTAAAATGATCTAGCAATCAGCTGTTCTATGTACATTTTAAAATAAAAGAGTACAAATGTTTTATTCAAAAATCGTTTAGAGTATTCCATATGCATGCACAAATTTCACGTAAAATTATATTATTCAGTAATCAAGAGCTTGGTATCCAATAATCTAAGTATGTGTTGAAGTTTTTATTACGAATCTCATGTAGATTTGTAGGTTAACGATCCTACACAAAATCCATCATTTGTGATGAAAAGTTCTTTTATCGATCGGAATACAAGAAAATTGTAATAAGTAATCATAATCTTTTTAGATGATGATAGAATCAATCAGGAGGAAGACGAGGTAGCACATTTTCTTGCGTGTGACGTTGACACTGTATTGCACTACACAAATCAGTGGGCTCAAAGGTATGAATTAACTCGAGAATAGTATGATTATGATGAATTATTGAATGTCAATTTCATTCTTTCAATATTTGCAGACAATGCATGTGCTGTTTTCGTGAGCCAAAGAATTTTGATAGATATGCTAGACTCGTTCACCACATTGTTCTTTGCACACTGCAACAGCTACAAGATTTACAAAAAGAGTTGCAAGATGCAGCTGATAAGAGAAAAAAGAATGAGTCCAGTAGCAATGATGGAGAGGAGGCAGCTAAAAAGGAAAAAGAAAAAAATATGGAAGAACAGTCACACAGTGTGGAGTCGCCAAGATGCCAGTTGAATTGGAACAATCAGGATAGGGAAAAATTGTTTCACCTGCTCTCTAAAACATTTTTGTTAAACTTCCCCCTTTATATTGCTATGAAACATGGGGGGCCCATGAATGCCCCAATTTCTATCAAGGTAATTTTAAAAATAGCTCAGTCACGTTAAATAAAGTACAAGTTTTGTAAAAAATTATATTTTTAAGGATGAAGAAGGGTATTGCGAGCCTCATGACCCAGAAGTTCCGGCGCCTTTGATACGGGCAGTGTCAGTGTTTTGTCATAGAGGTGGATTTAATTACATGTCGGCTTGTTTTGTTAAAGAATACAAGCTGCCCATTGGTCTGGCACATGCTATGGTCGCGGTTATTTGTAATTTAAAACTTTGGTTGAATCTTCAGACTGTGAATGATTTATTTCTACCATTGCGCTCTCAGATTATGGAGTACATGTGTAATTTGAGCGACAAAGAACTAAGAACCCCGGCTGTTAGAACAATGGCAGGTAAAGTAATACACCTTATTTTCAATATATATATTTTTTTTGTTATGAAAACGTAAACATAAGCAGACAAAGTTGCATGCATATTATGTTAAAATGGTTGCATTAACTTTGATACAATTTTGATAAGAGATGATTCATTGAATTGTACTTAACGATTGGCAAAAATGAAAGATTTAGTTTGCCACGTTTTGTACAATCAAAAATTTTCACAGTACAATATCCTTTATTTTACATTTCATTCATATGTTCACGATTCCAATCCATACTGACCATTTTTGCTTTCCCTCCAAATTCCAGCTAATACTTTCGTATCTCTCACAGACTTTATGTGGAGCACAGTGAAGGACCCAATAGACTCTGTGGGTCCTGTATTCGACGAGCCTGGCTTAAATCTCGCCTTTAAGTACTTTACAAGCACAACGCTGACAATGCGCCTTGCAGGCATCGCTCAAATAAACTCCCACATTACAACCTTTAATGAGCTTTGCAACAGTGAGACGCCAGATATCGAGCAAGTTGGACACAAACTTGCCTCATGGCTCGTTCGCAACAAAATCATAAACTGCATATTTGGCCCGAATCTCCATGTCGAGGTGATAAAGCAGAGTCACATAGTGCTCAGCTTTTTAGCGATGGAGGGTCGCATTACATCTACCGATATGGATATCATTTGGCAAGCAGCACAGCTGAAACACTGTTCTCGTCCAGTGTACGATTTATTGGCACCTCTGGTAAAGCATCTGGCTCCAACACCAGTTCAGCATCTGTACTCGTTACTGGGAAAGCTGGAACCCAAAGAGCACACAGAACAAAGCTTGTACTTAGTATCAGCGCTGATAAAAGTCATCTGGAGTTCTAGTAGCAATGCGTACACAACTACATTGGCTATCGACGGCAGGGATCCGCTAAGACACCTAACTGTCGACGAAGCCAGTACTAGTAGTGAACCGAGTGTCATGGACGGTAGTAGTCCTGACGAGGAAGAGGAACCCAGTCCAACTGCCTCTGATGGCCCATCACCACGGAAGCAGGCCAGAAGTAACAGTGAATGCGACAGTTAGTATTTTAGTCAATGAATTACATTTTTTTTTTTTTTTTTTTTTTTTTTTTTTGTATCAAAGATTTTTAATTTAAAGTATTTCAACAGGTCCGTCAAAATCCAAAATGGAAGCAGTGTGTACTGAACAATCGTACGGCATTAAAGAAGTGCTTCAGTTAAAAGATAGATCCCGGTTAGAAACAGAAAACACTGCGAACACTGCGAACACTTCGTGTAAGCGTGAGCACATGTCGGAAGAAAAAATCGGCAGTTGCTCTGAGGATCATACAACGGATGCCGAAAGCGACAAGTCCAACGCGGATGACTCGATTGTCATCCACGTACGGAAGAAAAAAAAGGTAGTCTTCCGAAAGCGCAAAAGACCACAGCAACGATCAGCTAGCGGTAACACAACGACGATGACCACGGCAGCGTCGTCATCGTTGATTGGTGCTGATGAAGATCCAAGCAAGGAGTTGAATAAGTCGGGCCACAGCGAGAGCATCGGGATGAGTTTTTCGGACAATAGCACTGTCACACAATCGGATGAACTGGATAAAAGCACTGGGAGCGTAACTGACAAAATTATCGTCGATACTCTCGATCGTGTGAAACAAGAAGCTATTGCAATGGATCAACCGGTGGGCTCTGCTCAGCAGATGCCTACGTCTGGAACTTTAGTTGGACAGAGATCGGAAAAGGTTGTGGGGACTCTGATAAACGGAAGTACAAAATTCGCTGTGACTATTCCCAGGCACGATGTGGGAATGCACTCTGCTGAGAGTTCGCACGATGAGGATGACAGCGACATCGTAGGTGTAGTAACGGGAGCTGAAGGTGTTAGTACAGTAACCTCGGAACTAGGTAAAATTTACGTTATTTCTATTTTTCAATTAAATTTTTGATGAAATGAAAAAAATTCACGTTCTTTGGAATTCTCCTTTCAGGATGCCTGGATCACCCCGCGAATTCGCGTTACATACCGAATTGCTTGGACGAGATGCTCTCGGACGAAGAAGGCTCCTACAGCAGTCGCATTTCCAACAAGAGCGAAAAGAACATGGCTGACTTTGACGGCGAGGAGAGCGGTTGCGAAGAAGAACTGGCCCAGCTCGCTGCGCAACACCTTTCAGCCATTCACATGCAAGCCTACCATCCCCATCACACGCATTCGACGATGACGGTTCGGCGTTCGGTGTGTCGTGCACCCCAAGTTAGGAGTGTCCGTCAGGGAGTCTCGCGCCTTTGCGCGCAGTTCAACCTCGATGCGGTATGCAAGCCCGGCAACACGTTACTCTGGGACCTGTTACAGGATGACAAAATAGGCCAGTTGGGCGAGGGCCTAGCCGTCGAAGCAGAGAAAGCTCTGTGCAACCTGCTGTGCTACAACGTCGATCGCTCGATACCCATGAAATTCATCGAAGGCTGCCTCGAGAACCTCGCAAACAACCGCTCGGTCGTGGTATCGCTCAGAATCCTGCCAAAGTTGCTAGCCAGTTTTCAGCAGTTCGGCACCATGGACGCTCACACGATCACGACGTGGGCGGATCGTGAGCGTGGCATGATGAAGCACTTCTTCAACAATCTCAAGACTTACGCCAGCAGTGGTCCCAAGAGTCTCTATTCCCATCAGACGGAAGTGCAGGTGCGCCTGCAATTCCTGTCCTCGATATTTTCGCCGCTCGGCTCGCCCGACTGTTTTCGGCTCAGCCTGGAGCAAGTCGATACGCTGTGGCAATGCTTGGCGCAGGATCCGACCTGCGCCGACGAATTGTTCAGCTGGCTGCTTAGCCAGGCTAAGTCGACGGAGCAGCACGCCCTCGGCATGGACACATTGAAGCACCTGTGTATGAGAAAACTACCCAGCCTGCCACCCGAGACAATAAGCATGACCGGACTGAGTCTGTTCCAACAGCTGTGCAATCTCGCGCGCCTCGCGGCCGTCCATCTCGAAAGACCCCTGAAAGACGTCGATTTCGTTGGCATGGACTTTCTGTGGAAAATCGCCCTTCGTGCCAAGAGCACCGAAGTCAGTATGGCTGCAATACAGTATCTCAATGGCTACTACATGTCCCGTCAGCTGACTCAGGAGATTGAGTTCGTGTCGCAGTGCATGACACACTTAGCCGCGGCCAGTGCCGATCTTCAGACCAACGAGGAGGCGAGTCTTCGGTGCATCCAGCGAGCTCTTTTGCTCCTTAGGACGCACCTCGAAGCTTTTCGCAAGCGTTACGCCTATCACCTCAGGCGATGGGCTCTTGAGGGCAGAGGTGCCGGGAGCCACATAGCGGCCAACACGTCGGAGAGGAGCCAGCAAATTCGCGTGCAGGTACAACCAGCCGGCATCTCTGAAAAAACGACGTTCACGCTGTTGACCACGGATTACGTGGCAGATCTCAGAGCCGAAGTCTCCAAGTGGTGGGACGACACACACGCGCGCCTCATCATGGACGACGGCAAACCTCTCGGTCCCACGGCCAAATCGATCAGCTCGGGTACTGGCTCGGTTCTAGGCTCTCTTCTGACGGACGGACCGATTCGGATGATCACGCAAGGACAAGAGCTGACCATAGACTTCGATGAAAAGACTCTCTCCGAGATAGGCTTCAAAGACGGACAGCTGGTGTTTATTTCGCTCGGGGCTGGCAGGTGTAACGGCGGCGGCCGGCCTAGTAAGCGTGACATTGATTCGCCGTCGTTGCTACCGCCACCTCCACGGGACTCGTTGCCAACGCTCCTACTGCTCAGACCGCAGTACTTTGAGCAATTGTTTACCCTGATGAGAACGCTTGGTGCTATGAAGACTGTCTCGAAGGATCGAGAAGTGCCACACACAAAGGGCCAGGTAAACGAACGTTTGAAATAAAATCATGATGTTGAAAACTTTTTAACATAATTTCTTTTTTTTGTTCTTGTTACAGATTTTATCCCGAAGAGTCTGGGACACTTTGACGCTACTTCCGACAAGTCCCACGTTATTGCAAGGTTTTCAGAAACTGGACGAGGCTTCGCTGGAAGAACTCTTGGATCCGTCAAATACGCACAAACTCATGTACTCCCTGTATATCGTTGAATCTTTGGCGAAAAAATCAAGTCGACGAGACATGATGACACTCGCACACGAGGGGGATGGAGATACCGGGGGTGGTGACGCTGGTAGCGCTGACTCCGACGATACTCCCACCGACTGGTCAACGACGTTCGTACGCCACGGAGGGCTCTGCCACCTCTTTGATATTTTCATGTCTGGTTGTCTGGAGAACACAGACGGCAGTGAGTGGCAGCAGGACTGCCTGGCCAGTTTGCTGAAACAGATCTGCCACCTAGGCGTGGATGGAAAACGGCGAAACAAAGCCGACAAGCTGGCCATACCGCGACTCAGCAAAGAACTCTCTGCCCTGATGAACGTGAGTACCGTACTGCCGAGGATAACGAGCATACTAGAGGAAGCGTCGCAACCGCGAGACCCGAATCACTACAAGACGGGTCTGTATGGGCGGTCGCAGGTCATTCATTACGCCATGGCTCTACTGGTCTGCTGGGTACACAGCGATCCAACGATCGGGCAGTCACTGTTCGCCAGTGACAAGCCGTTCGGTAAAAAGTGGCTCCGCAGGCTCGTACTCGAGGACCCCGAGCCTGCCGTGCGCAGGGAAGTCTGCACCGCTCTGTACAAACTCTGCCTTGGTAGCGTCGAAAGCGACGAAGACATTCTCTCCTCGTGCTTACTGGACATGTCGCCCGCTAATCTAATAGTTCCCCTATTGCTCGAGCTACTCGAGTACCTGCCGATCGCCGAAACTATGCAGCCCACCCGTTACAAGTCCGACATGCATCTGCAGCAGGGCGGAGACGAGACCAAAGACCCATACGGGCCGGCGTGCCGTGATTACTTTTGGCTCATCTGCAGGCTGATCGATGCCCTACCCGAGGACGCGATACAGGAGAGTACGAGCGAAAAATCCGGCAGCACGATAGATCTTCAGGCGCTCGCCACACGCGCGATCGACTCGATACTGGCGCGAGAGTTTTTGGAAGTGCGTCACAACACCGTCGAGGACGACGGCCTTGTCGGCTTGCTGAACCTCTGCTGCAACATCATGGCGCACAATCCACCCTGCAAGCAGGGCGAGGTCGGCCAGAATCTTTTGAACCGCGTTTTCGACTTTCTGTTTGCTCTACCCACGCCGAGAGCCAAACACATGCCCAAGTGCAAGAGCCACGCTTCGAGGTCCGCGGCATTCGATCTCCTGGTCGAGCTCGTCAAGTCCGCCCCGGACAATTACCGCCTTCTGCACGACAAGCTGCTGGATCAGCATAGGCCAAAACGGCTTTCGCCCTACAGCTGGGACTACTGGCCTCACGACGACGGGAGATCCGACTGCGGCTACGTCGGTCTCACGAACTTGGGAGCCACCTGTTACATGGCCAGTTGCATGCAGCACCTGTACATGATGCCCCAGGCTCGGGCGGCCATACTCAAGGCAGAGTGTGCCCGCGCTAGCAAGCACCAACTCACGTTGGAGGAGATGCAGCGTATGTTTGCGTATTTGCTGGAATCCGAACGCAAGGCGTACAATCCTAGGAGCTTCTGTCGCGTTTACACGATGAACCACGAGCCGTTGAACACTGGTGAACAGAAGGACATGGCCGAGTTCTTTATAGACCTAGTGTCCAAGCTCGAAGAGATGACGAGCGACTTGAAAAACCTCGTGAAAACGCTGTTCTGCGGTATAATATCGAACAACGTTGTCTCCCTCGACTGCGAGCACGTTAGTCGGACCCTCGAAGAATTTTACACGGTTCGTTGCCAAGTGGCGGACATGAGAAACCTGTACGAGAGCCTGAACGAGGTCACGGTCAAGGACACGCTCGAGGGCGACAACATGTACACCTGCTCGCAGTGCGGTAAAAAAGTGCGCGCGGAGAAGCGCGCCTGCTTCAAGAAACTGCCGAGGATATTGTGCTTCAACACGATGCGCTACACCTTCAACATGGGCACGATGTTGAAAGAGAAGGTCAACACGCACTTTAGCTTTCCTCCTCGGCTCGACATGTCTGGCTACATGGAGAACAAGCTGATACCCCGTCACTGTCAGGAGCGTGAACAGTCCGAGGACAAGCAGTGTAGCAGCAGCAGCAGCAGCAGCAGCAGCAGCAGCAACAACAAAAGGGACGAGGACGTGGACAGTAGCGAGGCCAAGGAGGAACACTGTCTTTACGATCTGATAGGCATCACAGTTCACACCGGCACGGCTGACGGGGGTCACTACTACAGCTTCATACGCGACCGCACGTCTCCCAACAAGGACAAGTGGTTCCTCTTCAACGACGCCGAAGTCAAGCCGTTCGACCCGAATCAGATCGCAGCCGAGTGCTTCGGTGGCGAGATGACGAGTAAAACTTATGACTCCGTCACCGACAAATTCATGGACTTCAGCTTCGAGAAATCCAACTCGGCCTACATGCTGTTCTACGAGTGGTGCCAGGATCCGAGTGATTCGCCGCTGAAGGAGGAAGAGGCTTCTAGCTCGAATTCGATGTCGATAGACTCGTCGCCCGAGCATTCCGAAACGAAAGTGGCCACGAGCTTACAGCAGGAAGAGCAGATGCCACTGATTGAGCTCAACAAAGAGCTGGAAGAGTACATCTGGCAGGACAATATGAATTTCCTCCAGGACAAGAATATCTTCGAGCAGACGTACTTTAGCTTCATGTGGCAGATCTGCAGCTACATACCGCAGACTTTGGTGGTCGCTCAGTCCAACATCATGGAATGGTCGGCCGAATTGTCGGCCTCGTTCTTCCTGGAGACCTTTATACATGCAAAGGAAAAGCCAACAATGGTGCAGTGGGTGGATTTGCTCACCAAACATTTCAACAACTCGCTGACGGCGTGCGCAAGTTTTCTCGAAAAAATGGCCATGGACTCGTGGTGGCCCGTCCAAATTCTAGTCAAGTGCCCTAATCAGATGGTCAGGCAGATGTTTCAAAGGCTGTGTATCAATGTTATCATGAGGCTGCGTCCATCTCAGGTATGGCCGAAAACATAATTTGTAGTTTATCTTCGCTTTTACAAAGTACATAGATTTTTTTTTATTTAAAAAAAAAATTATTTCAGGCACCATTCTATCTCATATGCGATTCGGAAGACGATCCCGGGACAGTTGGAATGCAGTCTTGCGTAACACGTTTCATTCGCATGCTTTTATCGCTAATGGAACATGCCAAGCAGCATCTGAAACATCTTACCGAGTACTTTTCCTTCCTGTACGAATTTAGCAAAATGGGCGAGGAGGAAACAGTATTTTTGATCAAAGCTAATGCGATCTCGTCCATGGTAAACTTCTACTTGGGCCACAAAACCCACGAGTTTGTGGATTCCATTAGCGAGGAGGAAGAAGAAGAAGAGGTTGTGGCGATTGCGACGGAAAAAGTAAGGCCTGCTTCATTGGACAAAATGATCACGTTGATCGCTACTTTGGTCGAGCGCAGCAGACTTCCAGATCACAGGTATTTTTTCAGGAATTTTTTTTTCATATTGCAATGAAAATCTATAAATGTGGATGGTAAATTTAAATCATATTTCACCAGGTTGAACTTATCCACGGCGGATTTCAGTGCGGTGGCGTGCGGCAAGGGCTATCCCTTTTTGTATCAACAAATACGTGATATGATTAATTTGCACCAAACGCGCAATCTGATCCAGTCTTTGTGTCGTTGGAACGAAAGACTGTCCATGCAGTTAATAGGGATGATTTTCCATGCTATAACGAAACACACGGAAGTTTGCCAGCCGTTCTTCAAGATCCTCACTCTGCTGACCGAAGGCACGAGTCCACCAGGACTACCCTGTCTCACTCAGTTGATCCTGAGCCAGGTGTGGGAGGTGGCAAGAGTTGCTCCACATGGAGCTCTAGAGTGGCTTGCTTTGGCTGTCACGCGAAGCAAACTTGCACACAACTGGGTGCTCTCCAGCCTCGACAGCTGGCTGCAGCATTTTCTGATAGAGCACTCTAATCAGCGGGTGCGGTCGGCAGCTGCTTTCCTGCTTGTTTCACTCGTACCTTCTGCACATTTTAGACAGAGCTATCGGAGTGCTCACAGATTAGGACTGGGCTGTAACGCACCCAGAGAGTTTCAGCTCTCCTCGGAAGCTACTCTCGTACTGCATCAAATTTATACGGCACTGCTCAGACTGTTGCAACCTGCCAGAAATTATACTGATATCAACACGCACGGGACTATGAAACTCACTGCCTATTTTTCTTTAATGGCGTACTGCGTCGTTTCAAACACCGAAAAGATCATGGTTTGTATTATTTTTTTCAACTTGTTTTAATTTTGTAAGTATTTCGATAAGTTGATTAAAATTTACTATGATTATAGTTTGGACAATATCTGAACGATCTTTGGACATTGTTCCATCCAAAGTTATCAGAACCAAGCATTCCAGTGCATCACAATAAACAAGCACTTTTACTTTTTTGGTATCACGTAAGCAGCGATTGCCCGGAAAACGTTGCTCTCATTCTTCATAATCCCCACATAACAAAAAATATCGCATTCAATTACATTTTGTAAGTAATATTTTAAAGTTTGAATTTTTTCATCTATAAATTTGATTTTAACATACCAATAAATTAATCGCAGAGCTGATCACGAAGACCAAGATGTTGTTCTTTTTAATCGTATAATGCTGCCGGCATATTATGGTTTATTGAGACTTTGTTGTCAGCAATCTCATGCATTCACAAGGCAGTTGGCTGCACATCAAAATATCCAATGGGCTTTCAAAAATATAACACCTCATCCTACTCAATATTCAACAGTGAGTACCGTTAAATTCTTCATTTTTATTTTTAACTTGTGAAATGAGTAAAAGACACGTCCTAACAATTTTTTAGGCTGTCGAGGAGCTGTTCAAGTTGATGCAGTTACTAGTTGCTAGGCATCCAGATCAAACTGAGCAAGAAGAAGCTGAAGTAATAACGTTTAGGAGAGGAACGTTGACTTCCTACTTGCAAGGTCTCGACGGGAGGTCGTGCTGGGCTACACTTATATCAGCATTCAGGTGAGTATCAAGTAAAGTGATTTCTTATTCGTCCAGAGTTTTGGTACTAATTTTAACATCGGTCAATAATTTGTTTGTTTAGAATCCTGATCGAATCGGATGATGACCGCCTTTTTGTGGTATATAACGGCGGTCTGAGCATGGCACTCGAGGCCTTCCACATGTTGCACATCATGTACCACGAGGCGACAGCCTGTCACGTAGCTGGCGATCTTGCCGAGCTGATCGCCATAATCGTGGAACTCGTTCGTTGCGTCAGAACCGTACGAGAGGGTCCAGATGCTCGCAGTATTCTGGCGAATTGCAAAGAGTGGCCCGATGTTTTGCGAAAACTCGCCACCCTGCTCAACACCTACAATCCTCCCGACATGCGAAACCTCGCGATAGATTTGCTCAAAGAGCTGGTAATGCTCGTGCCGACAGATACCATTAGCATTCTGGCACCGCTACTCTCACATTGCCACGCGGCGTTGCAAGAATCACATGCAACCGTGCCTCCAGGACCCTATCTACCGAGGCGCTCTACACCGTCCGGTAAGATGCCATCCCGGCCAGCTAGGCCCATGGTGCAGATGGCGGTTCCACATTCACAACTCGAGGCTGCCAAAGGCACGGACCCGGAATACGACAGTGCTCTCCTCGAATTTTACTTGCCGTATCACGAGCTTATCGACGTTATGTGCAGATTGGCTATCAATCACGACTGCATGACAGAGGTACTCATCAATTTGAGTGCCATGTTAGGTTTTGAAGGTGAGTCTAATTTTGTTCGACAACGAAAGTATTAAATAAAAAATTTTATGAAATTATTCTTATGACAAATTTATCATTATTCAAACCCTATGCTTCTAGGTGTTCCTTTGCATTTAGCGCTGTTTCCAAGACTGTGGTTAGATGTACACGCTGCAAGTCACATTGACAGAAAGTACATTAATTTATTACTCAGGTGTTCATACACAGTAGATTATGTCGATGCCGTACTACTAGACGAGCGATCGTCACTTACCGTGCCGGCAATCCACTTTTTTCTCAAAACCTTCTTCCCCAAATTGGCTAGCCACGTACTTACCGAACAAACTTGTTCGATCATTGATAATCTTGTTAGCACACTGGTCGATGTCTCTGATGTACAAACGTCTGCGCCTAGGCTTATCGGTGACCTACGAGCATTGACTTTGGTCTACAGTAGCGGTGCCGACATCAAGTCGCCTCCGACACTGCCAGTTGCTCTCGAAACGTTACTTGGGCGCACAAAAGTAGCCAAAGCACGATTCAAAGAAAACAAACAGCAGGAGCTTGAGGCACCCACAAGGAAGCGTAAGTTTAATACAGTCGATGAGATGGAGGAGGATCAGGATGGCGACAACGAGGAAGAGGATGACGAAGAGGAAGCTGCCGCAACTCCACTGGGTGTTGAGGTTCCTAAGCAGGACGACGCGCCTGTGTCAGTAGCAAGCGAAGTAAAACCGTCGGCAGCGACTTCAGCTATGAGTTCTAGTGGGACGTCGACAACCATAACGCCGACGCCAACGATAACGACGACGATGACGACAAAAATGATGATGACGGCGGCGATGACGTCATCTTCCTCGTCGCCGTCGTCTTCATCGCTGGAGACATCAAGTGCTGCCAAGGACAAAGAGAAAGAGCAGCAAGAGGAAGATGCGCCGGCTGTCAAGTCCAGTGATGTGGAGAAGACGGATCAAGCAGACTCGAAATCGAGCTCAAGTCTCAGTACGACCAGCAATTGGAACAGCATGCCCGGTGGCTGCGCGATGAACAGCTTCTCGTGGCTGGACATGCTTGAAAAGACTATTACGAATCTTCTAATGATTGTGCAATTCCAGTCGAAGAATTGAAGGATTCATTATCGCGGACCATTTTGAAACGATTGTTTAATGGACGAAAAAATTTTGTGTGCATATGCTTGTTTCTGCGCGGCATTTAAATGAAAAAAAAAATTTTCATTAACGATCCTCATTAATACCGTGAAATCACATACATATATACATCCTTTGAAGCTCCTTCTATACGAATTGTAAGCGCGTTTCTAGGGTTCGAGGTCAAACGAATCCGATCGGTATTATAATGCGAAACAACCACGTTGTTAACTGGAGTAAAAAAGAACCGATTTTCACACGTGGGTATGCGTGTACATAAATGGAATAATCAGAAAAGTGTAGTCCACAATTAGTTGGTCGAGTGTACTTTTCTTAATCAGAGGTTTAGGAGAGTGAACAATCGTCTGAAAGCATGTTTGCGTATATACTTGTAAAAAATGAGGTAGATAACGGAAATAAGAAATTTTTCGATCTATTGTATAAGATTGAACAAAATTATGAGTCGACAGGAAAGCTTATATTTTTCAGTTTAAGCGTGAATCAAACCATAATCAACTGCAATATTATTTATTTTCATTTTAAGCAATTTTCTCATTCTGTTGACAAAACAATCATGTTTTTTTAAAAAAGAATAAAAAAATTCTTGAGGTAAGTATGTTAAAATTACAACTGTTTGACTTGTTAGTCGTTTATACATCGAACTTACATGCTACTTTTTCTTCTTTTTGTAATAGTACTAAAAAAATTAAAGAAATTATGACTTATTATAACTTATTAATTTACATGCGTCTGTGATTGTTTCCGAAATCAAATATGTTTGTATAATATAAAAAGAAAAACTGTCGACACTAATAGTTAGGTTGATTGAAATTTTTTTTCCAACAAAGGGTAGACAATTTTTTATTAAAAGTATTCAAAATATATTTTTCAAATATCTTTTTAGTAATTATTTATTTATATAAATGTATGTATATGAAAAAAGTTGTAGAAGTGAATGCGTTTAACGCCGGTAGATTACCAATTTGAAGAATATCGAGAGAAGTTTATAATCACTATATTTTTTCATTGGATAAACAAGTTTGAATATCGAATAAACTGTTCTGTATTGAATTATTAATTCATTTTTCATGTTGTAGGTGTGTACTGAATAAAGAATATGTAAATATATATAAAATAATTTTATCATTCTAAGTTTGCTATTTGAAAAATATATTTTACTGGCCTTGTGCGTGTTAGTTAAAAATAGGCAAGAGAATCGCTACCAATTTTCGAGAAAAAAAATTTTCAAACTGACAAACAAAAACAATAGTAGTGCAGTGGTAAAAATTGAGCTAAAAGAATATGTAAATGTTCTCTAAAAATGTTCAAAATTACATGTAATAAAATACATTTTTCACAGTATCGTTGTACATTATATCATATGTATAAAACCCCCAAGCTACCGTGCAAAAAATTGCCTCAATTTGAAAATATCAAATTGTTAAAAAAAAAATTTTTGGAGGCTGTTCACATAGGCGTGTGTCACGTCGCGAGGTCCCATTTGAAACCAATGGTAAAGTGTCGCGCGACACTCAAGTGTCACACCTATGTGAACAGCCTCTACCAGCTCTACCTCTTGATTTCGAAATCGTTTAACCGATAAAGCAGGAAGCGTCTACAGCAGATCATTTAAAAATGATTTCTATCATATGATAAGGTGAACATATATACATATATGTATATACACTGTTATTTACACGTAACAACTTGTTACAGTTGTCACTAACAAGTGCGCCGCGGGAAATTAGACGATTTCCCACACGAGTTGTGAGTTAATAAGTACTTATGATCTTGTGATTGACGCGACTCTAGGGTATCGCGTCGCTCGAATTGCGTTGTTGCGTACAAGATTTTTCATTAGTTCCACTTCGAGGATGGTGTATTGGATAAAGTAAGCTTTTCGAGCTTCAAAGGAAGATCTGGACAGACGAATTTTCGTCTTGAAGGCATCTTACGGCGTCTTTAAGACGAAAATTAGTATGTAGAAGCTGGAAAAGTCGATACAATGTACATACATACACCCAGAATTTGGATAGTGGGCAGTGGGGATTCATCTGATCAATCAGGTCATTAAGCGTGATCCGTAAAATCAAACATAATATACCTAATGCAGCCATGCAAAATAAATTTGTTATGAAGTATAGGAAACTCAATTTTCATAAGACTCTGCCAATTATGCATTTTCTAAAAGAAAAACTAAAATCCTTTAGGTTTTAAACATACATTTTTTTAAGCTTTTTTTTACAAAATTACGTTTGTTAGTAACCCAAAATTTTAGAGCTGAAAAAGTGACTAAGTAGACATATCTATGGATATGTGACTAACAGACCGATCGGATGATATAATAATTATAATTTATAGTACGGAACTTATGGATATGGATAATTGTACACTAGACGAAAAGATATTCGTGCCCCGCTAAATTTGAATGCTATTTTTTAATTGGCTGGTCGTCCTACGTAACTTCTTTCATTAGTGAATTTAAAATTCGCGGGGCATGAATATCTTTCCGTCTAGTGTACATACGAATCAATTATCCATATTATCCTCTTACATATATCTTAGGATGGCTTCAAGATGTAGATCTGTGTTCTTTATAGCATAAAGTTATATAAATACTACTCGATTGGCCAAAATCTGGCCGCCAGATCACGTCAAAAGCGCGTGTGTGGCTCTTATCTCTGATTGATCAGTAAGTACAACTTGTTCGAGAACCATTCCGAACGCCTCAATTGAACGCACCAATAAAAATCCAAAACACAGATGATGATGATCGCTGATCGCTCCGCCGAAGACTCCGAAGAGGCGAAGAAAGAGAGAGGGCATTTATTCGAGAGTGCATTTATCTAATCTTGCCCTTCGCCCTCACCACCTCACCCTGTCATTGTTGTTCCTCATCGGGCGAGAGCTGCTGGAACATTGTACCCTATTTCTTAGTTGTCGGTCGGTACAGATTAAGTATAAGTGAGTAATAAGTGTGCAGATAACACGAGTCATTGACAGGTGGAAGGTTCAAGCCAAAATAAAACGAGCCTCACGTTCGTTACTTACATCATTACATGTGTTTATAATATTACGTATACACACAAGCGCATTATTTGTACTGCGAAATCTGTGGATGGAGCAACAGCAGCAGCAGCTCCCTGTCAACATGGCTGGAGATAAAATTTGCTGTGCCTACGTAGAGGTAGGAAATGGCGAAAGCTCGGATCTCAAAGAAGAGGAGGCTAAGGAGGAGCCCGAATTCGAGTTCTCGGTTGGTATACTTAGTTACATTGTACTCGATCGCATATTCTCTCTCTGCACCAGTTGCTCTGCTCCCTCTTTTTTTCGCTTTTGCCAACATTTTAATATATTATCCGAGCATTTGTCAAATTTCCAATAAGTAGTTTTCGATGTCAATTGCGTTGCAATGCTTGCCAACCATGCGCTGCCGTCCGTGTGCGAAACTCGTGACGTTGCGCCACTGTTGACAGTAAACGCGATCTTCTGTTTTCAGACTGTTCTCAGTGCATGCTACATTTGCAACGGCTTCTACGGGCCATGCTTTGGAGAACCAGTTTGCGCGACCTGTCACGCCTTCCTTTTCCCCGACGACACTGGACTTCTTCAGGCTCAAATGTGCAGCGAAGTAAATTTTTCGGTTTATGAATTTATTACTGATTTTTTTTCAGTCCTATTAGAGCTGTCACCTGATGATTTCTTTTAGAAAACAGACGATGAAGATTCGGGAAATGATGAGCCTGTTGACTTGTATTACAACACTGAAAGGAGAGCCAGTCAAACTGATCACAACTCGTCACAAGATTCGACCCCCATAGTGTCCAGTCCGTCTGACTCGCCCGATCAAATTCAAGCACCATTTTTCCAGCCCTTGTACAATCATCAGCCAGCGCAACAGAACAATCTACCTCTCAACAACGGAGACCTTGCCCATCATGCAGTACTCAATAACGATAATCCCCAGCAGAACCTCAATCACAATCAAAATGAGTTGCACTTGGATTTTAATAACATTCAGATACGACAGGACGTGGAAAACAATCCTCAGCACGATGTTCTTGAGGAAGATTTCCAGAGTCCTGAAGAGGATTCGGCGCCAGCCGAAGAGTCAGAGCCCGAGCAAGAATTTCCGGTATTGTTTCAGCCAGTGAAAAATTGTGAGATGTACGCTGAGAAAGGGGAACCATCGAGACCTTGGAATTTATCAAAGAGGCTCGATTTGTTGACAAACTACAGACATGTTGACCACGGATCCCTTGGTGAACCAGAAATTGTCGAAAGGCTACCACCAGAGGTTCTCTTAGCAGTATTTTCACACTTGGATGATTTGAGCTTATGGAGTGTAGCAAATGTATGTAGAAGATGGTGCAATTTATTATCCAGCCACGTAACATCCGAAATGTGGGAGAAACATGTAAAATTAAGATGGCCCTTGTTTAAACCTATTAATGGTACTGTAAATAATTGGTACAAAGTGTACGACAGACTTGCATCTTCTGCTCCGTGCAAGACTTGCCTGTCACAAACGTCTTTGTATCGTACACGGTCTCTTAGAGTGGAGGAAAATTCTTGGAGAAGACATAGATTACGCATTGAACTCAAAGGTTTGAGAAGTGATCCTCCAGAAGGGATAGAAGCAGCGCCTCTCGATCAAATGTGCTGCCACTGGCAAGCAACAATCACTGGACCAGCTGGTAGCCCTTACGAAGGGGGCTTATTCTATTTATATCTCCAAGTACCTCATAGGTAAAATATTTCGTAAGATTTAATTATTTCGATTAAAAAATGCATCAAATGAATTTCTTATTTTAGTTACCCCATGAGGCCACCTGTTGTAAGATTTTTAACTAAAATACTTCATCCTAACGTGTCAAGGCATGGAGATGTAGGCATCGATTCTATTCATCATAATTGGTCATTAGCGTTGACAATATCTAAAGTTCTCATTAGTGTTCAAAGTCTCCTTACAGATCCTTATTGTCAAGTAAGACACCAAATAAAACCTGGTTAGTCATGGTTTAAAATTTGTTTACTAATATACATTTGTTTGTAGGTTTGCATGGAGCCAGAATTAGGAGATATGTATATGAATGATAGAGCCAGGTTTGAAAAAGTCGCCCGAGTATGGACGTGGAAGTACGCTATGCATAATGTTGCTGAACCCTCCTAGTTTTAGGCATGCTTATATATAAGTGAAAATTGTGATGCGTAAATTCGTACGGGAAAATTAAGAGAAAAAAAATATTTTATCACGAAAACTAATTTCCAACAGATTTAAATGCAATATTTAACAAAACTTCAGCTTCTAAACTCATAATAAAAATGTGCAAAGTTCAACAAAGCAAAAAATAAACTCAGTATCTCGTCTTAAATCGGAAAAAACTTTACAGTGAGACACTCAACTCAGTGAGCTAGGTGCTAGAGTGGCCCGCCAGCAAAAGGTTCGGATTTTCATAGCGGCATTTTCTTTCTTTAAATAATTTAATGTTTTATGACGATTCATATGATTACTAGAATTTATTAATATTATAACTGCTTCACACCCTTATTTTTGTCTGGCCATCTGAATAATATTCAATAATGTGCTATTTTGTAACTGCTTTCACTCTTTAAACAAACTTACAATGTGCATTACAAATTATGTATTGATCAAAAGCTGTAATAGTAACTATGATACATTATATTGATCTACAGCCAGTTCTATGATACTACGAGACCATGTAATGCTAAAAATAAATTCTGAAATAATCATTGAAAGTAGAGGCGCCATCTAAACAGTAGATAAAGTATGAGTTGCAAGCTCTCTTATGTTTTGATGTATACACAACTAGACGGGATGGATTTGAAAAATACGGAGATCTGTTAAGTATGTACCGCACGATGAATTGCATTCACACCCGTTATGCGGCCTGTGAACCCTCGTAGCGTGTGCGAATCCACGTGGTGAAAAAATCAACCACATCGCCCACGCTAGTCAGTTTGAACTTTGCACATAGTGTATGCAACACGTGCGCATCATTGATTCTTCATTAGATATTGTCACTTTTATTTAGCTCTAGCGACAATGATGAATCACTTGCTTGGCACGTTAGTTGCATAATATACTATCATCGATAATTTGATTTCAAAATTAATTGAATTGTATGCGGTAAAAATTGAATAATTTTAAATTTCATTAGAGGTATTCAATTTGTGAAAACGACTATACGCTTTTGCACACAAGGTACGACTGATACATTCATCAACAGAGCAAAAAGTTTAATTACATGAATAACGTTTCATTGTTGTAGAAAAATGATACAAACAATTTTTATTTTTTTAAGACGAACTCTTTTGTATTGAAAGCTTTGTTGCAAAATTTCAATTATTCTCTGTAATACGAAAAAGTAAGAGATTAACTTTTGAATTTGCCAATTTGTTGTAAGACGAATTTTCTACTGTTACTGGGCAAATTTGATTTTTCGTAAAAATTATTTAAGTTAATTCGGTTTGTTGAATTTGTGTATGAAGTTGATTACACCTTACACTTTTTGCTCTTGTACAAATACCACACTCTTGTACAGTCAAACTGATGAAAAAAAAAAAAAGTTTTTTCGTGGCTGTGGGGTAAAAGTGGGTACTTTTGTCTCGCTACGCGGAACAAAGACTCCCCCTTCTGCCCAAAGCGGCACAAAAAACAATATACTACGGGAGATCTGAGACCTTTAATTTTGCTCCCTATAGGTGTGTAATCTATTTTTTATCAATTTTCAATATCATGCCATTTTTATCTAATTTAAACATAATATTACAAAAGAATGTACATTTGAATTACTGTATTTTCTTAAGGGTATAAAATAGAAAACTAGAGCAGAATGAAGTTACTTACTTTATTTTATACAGATATAATTGAACACTTAAAATTTTTTAATGTTCTACATGAACTAAGAATTATATAATCGCATAAAATGATACAGGATACAAATAATAAACATATTTAATATATCATACAAATTTGGAATATAAAAATGGTTAAAATGACATTTTGCATGAACATAAATGCAAAATAATAAAAATTTGTCAGTTTCAAAAAAAATCTAGAGGTACAAAATATTTGAAAATTTCATACTGTTCCCACGGTTTGCACATTACACTTTACTCAAAAGAGTAAGTACAATAAGATTTTGTACAGATTAAAAAAATAAATTGTGTATATACATGATGCATTTGTAGATGTCATTAAAATTCACAATTATTTAGTTAATAGAACACAAACAAATATTACGTACAATTAAAATTTTCTAAGTCAAAAAACCTTTTAAAACAAGGAGTCACGTTTCATATGTTACACGCGTTAATTCCGTCCAAGTAAGAAAAACGTTTATACCCAGGTACGACGCGTATTACTACATATTAAAATAACATTTTCAGTTTATGAATGCCATAAACCATATCTGAAACATCAATTTCTATGATTAATGTGTAACACTGCATATCACTGATTTTAAATGCCAAGATCACTGGCGCTTTTAATAAAACAGGTACTGATTCGTCATGTGAATCAATCAGTTAGTAAATTGTCACATAATAGTAGCAAGCTTTTAGAAAAGTCTTTTTTCATAGGAAAACAAACCATGAACGTTACCTTCTTGTTGAGCAGAATGTGTCCTCTTTTCAAATCTCAATTCACCATTGTACATCATATTTTTCAGCTGTGAAATTGATCGTGCTCCAATATCTTGACATCCATGTTTAATACCGCATTGCAAGTATGGGAGGAATTTCAAAACAGTTCCTTTGTCAACGATCGAGCCACTAACGCCTTGAGCGACTTTAAGTTTGTCCAGCTCGTTATGGAAATACCTGTCCATTGCTGATCCACTAGCATCCTTTTTATCCATTGCCTCAATCGAACCCATACCTCTATATTTTTTAAGTCTTACGCCATCACTGAAAAAGTACTCGCCGGGAGCTTCAGAAG
Source organism: Copidosoma aretas (assembly GCA_030522625.1). Lineage (NCBI taxonomy): Eukaryota > Metazoa > Arthropoda > Insecta > Hymenoptera > Encyrtidae > Copidosoma > Copidosoma aretas. The sequence goes on along the minus strand of JAPYYV010001358.1, from coordinate 2,061 downwards.
TTCCTGCCAGTAGGGAGCCCATCATGACCGTACTGGCTCCTATGCCAAGGGCTTTGGTAATGTGGCCAATTGATTGAATACCTCCATCAGCGATTACCGGAACACCAAACTTCCTAGCATACCGAGCAACTTTGTAGACCGCCGTTCCCTGTGGTCTACCAACTGCCATCACTTCTTGCGTAATACAAATTGATCCGGAGCCCATTCCTACCCTCAAACCATCAGCTCCAGCATCAATGAGATTTTTAGCCTGTTTAACGGTAACTACGTTGCCAGCTATCACTTCGAGCTCTGAGAAATTTGATTTTATGTACTTGATCATTTCGACCTGATACTTGGAATTACCCTGAGACGAATCAAGGACAATTACATCTACACCAGCATTAGCAAGTTGATGCAACCTTTCCTTGTCGGATGAGCGAGTTCCGATGGCAGCACCAACTAGAAGCTGCTTGTTTTCATCTTTGCTAGCATTTGGATAGCTACGATTTTTTTTCAAATCTGTTCTTGCCATCAATGCTACCAGTTCTCCTTTGTCATTAATGATGGGTAACTTGCCTTTTTTTGATTTTTCTAAAATAATGTTGGCCTCTGGCAAAGTCACACCAGCTGATGCAACAATTAAATTATTCAATTTCGTCATGACGGACTCCAGCTTGGCTTCTTGATCTTCCAAAAAGTCTATGTCTCTCGACGTGACGATCCCTAGTAGCTTACCACCAAGTTTACCATCTTCGGTGATTGGAACTCCACAGAATCCGTGTTCAGCTTTGACATTCATTACATCCTTAACGATGTGATTGGGGGACAAAACTATAGGATCACGAATAAATCCATGTTTGTATTTTTTGACCTGAAAAATGTGCAAGGTTGAAAAATACATTCAAATTAATAATTTGGTGCTTCTGGCTAAAATTAAGCATACGATTTATTCAAAACTCGAAGTAATTCATTGATATTTGAATCACTTCATGTGTCAGGAGCTTATTTTTCTAACAGTATTAAATCCAGACATAAAGACAGACAAGGAATTATAAGCCTTCGTACAGTTAGGTCATATTAATTGATATAATACCTTAATGCAATAAAAATTACGTTAAATCGCGAACGTAGGTTTATTACCCGAGTCGATAGGTTGAAATCCAATTGAAGAAACACTTTTTTCGTGACTTTAAATAATTCAAATAAAACGACAAGAGCAACCAACGGCGATAATGCACAGAAAAGAAGCGCGAAAACGAGTTCAGAGGACGAAAAAACAAAAAAAACAGAAACGATAACCCGATCAAAAAGGTTAAAAAAAAAAAAAAAAAACATCCAGATTACCTTCAAGACCTCGCCGGCCTGGTATTCGGGCGTGCAGTTGTGATGGATGATGCCAATGCCACCGCAGAGTGCCATAGCAGTGGCCATGTCGGACTCGGTGACGGTGTCCATGGGCGAGGAGACGAGGGGCACCTTGAGGGTGATCTTCTTGGTGAGCGGCGAGACTAGGTCGACCTCTTCGGCGGTAAAGTCGATGTAGCCCGGCAGTATGATGAAGTCGTTGTAGGTGAGCCCATCGCCGGGGGCGAACAGCTGAGCGCCTGTCAGGCCGTCTTCCTCGAGCTCAACAAGCTCGGAGTTCGATATGGAGTTCTGCTTCGCTGACATTGTCCCTTTTAGCACAACTTAATTTCAGTTGGGTTTGTTTATATTTACAGGCACCGCTGACTGCTTTGGGTGTGTATACACTTCGCGTACGGGCGTAAGATGAGCCTATCTCTCTTTCTGTATTTACTGCAGTATTGGGTGTTTACGTGCGGGCCTGCGTATGATAACTTCACGTCCGACGGTGCGACTCACTGCACAAGCACACACCTCGAGTCTCGACCGGTACCTAATGTGATCGATTGCCTGAAAAAAAAAAAAAACACGCACCATTAAAGTAGGTATCGGTCTGCAGGCAGACGAAATAAACTTGAGTGTATATAGCCTGGATAGTGGATAGAGCGAACCGGCGCGAAAGCACAAGAGCAACGAACTTCAGTCAAGTGAGACGAGCCGTGGGCGCGGGGGTGA
>JAPYYV010001357.1:0-31388 GCA_030522625.1 Copidosoma aretas | reverse complement strand
TACTGTTATACTGGATTAAAAAGACTTATATCTCGGACATGATGGCATCTAAAAAAATTTTAGGGACACCAAATTTTAGGGTTTTATCTCTACTTTAAGAACATTACCAGTAAAATTCACCAAGAGGCCAGTAGAAACGTTGCGACTCGAAAGTTTGCCGGTTTTTCTCCTTTTATCAGCGATTTTTTACGATTTTCGCGATTTTTTGCCAATAACTTTTTTCAGTCATCGAATCAAAAAAATTAATAGAACCATTGGATTCAGGAGACGAAAACACATGGGAACACATGTTTTTCTCTAAGATTATCAACGCTTTTTAACACGTGAATCCCATAAGAAACTTCAGGTGCTTTGCGGGTCGGGTTAAAATAATCCTAGGGGCCTGAAATTTTTTGTGCACGAGTTTTTAGGAGCATAGAAGAGATTTAAGCCCGGCACTCATCAAAATAAAAAAAAAAAAAAATTAACGTCCAGCCTAATGTATATATATATATATATATATATATATATATACATCATAAATTTATTTTGGCCATGTTAATTTACTTTGCCCGTGCACACTTGGAACGCCAGCCCACATATTTAATTATACTATTCTGACGTCTAAGTGTATAATAGAAGACGTTTTCCTTTTATACATACATTTGAACTAACATACACAAGCAAAATAAACACAAAAATTCGCTCTGAAATCGAACAAATATAGTTAATACATGGGATAAGTTCACATATTTATCATATTATTATCACTAATTTTTTACAAGTTAATGACTCTAATCACTATTTAAACTCATCATTTATATATATGTATACTTATTTATTATTTATAAAATCATAAAAAATAAGTACATACATATTTGCTTCGAGATCAAAGACATACAGTCGAACAACGTATTGGATAAGACTATTAAAGTTCCATAAGGTATTTATATATCATTATTTTATATAAAAATCGTATTAAACATGAATAGTTTTATCGAATACATTGTAACATTATAGCTTTTTACAAGTAAACCATAAATGAATCAACCAAGTATAGTCGATGTATGTAATATGTTCACAGATACAGCAAACAAATATTTAGAATTTAATGCTAATAAATGACCCCAACCAGTCTTTTAATTCGAGATTAGTACTCATTTGTATGTGTATAATATTTATGACACTAATATCCTTACACAATAACTTTAGCACGTTTTTTGGTCATTTTTGAAAATTTTATAATCAATTGTAAATACTATTTTGTACTCTCCCACTTTTGACTATTTTTTAAAATAACTTAAAGTATTTCAATATGCTGGATTATCCTAAAATGCTGCTTATTAAGTTTGCAATTTATTTCTTTTCTTGATCACATCATTTATAGTTTCTCTGTTACCTCTGTAATAACAGTAGGTATCCGGTCCCATTTTTTGATGATATTTATCTCTTTATGGGTAATTATATAATTCAAATATCTCTTTTCTATCTATTTTAGTTTTTACGATTACTCTTTTTTTCTACTGTATTAACATACTGTTTCCTTATAATTCCCTGCGTTTGTTCTCCCCCTCCTTATTCGTATATTATTTCCTGAGTTTTTAAATGTCATCCGTAGATGATCAGACTTCCTTATCGTTACCACTTACAGTCTAACAACATGATAGCCTTTCGATTTCACCTCTAATACAAAATAAGAAGAAATCTCCTTCTTTTCGCCTACACAAGTTACAGACTGGTCCCGATCTTTGGTTGTATATTCCCATTCTTTATCACTAATTCAAAGATTCAGCACGATTTCGATAGTTTTTTGCCTTTACTCTCTAGATTATAATCCTCTGACTTTCTTTAGCTATTAATATCTGATCCTATTTGCTGTTTTTTTTTTTTATAATTTAAATAGACAGATATTAGAGTGTTTTTTTTGCCAGTCGTTTAGTTCAGATTAAAAGAAAATATAGTTTTGAATAAATATATAATTTTCTGCACAAAATTCTTTAATCCATGTTGAGGATTTTGCAGGTACTTTTTGTAAATCTATAATTTAGCTATTTTTTATGGAAACGATTTAAATAATAGCTAAAATATTGCTTTATCAGACTGATCTATAAATGTCACATCTTTACACGGAAGGTCCGACGAATTTGAAAAACCTTATACGCCGTAGCAGTACCTCTTGGATGGTGTTGGAACGTGCTTTATAAAATAAAATTTCAATATAACATTGTCGATTTCTTATACATTTATGAATCCTTTGTATAACAAGATAAGTGGATGACGATGTAGGGGCGTCGGTGGGGAAGCAAAAAAAATTTGGTTAAGTACAAGGGGAGGAGTGGATGGAGCGTGGAGGAGCATGAATGAGCGTGAGGAAGCGTGGTAAATAAAGCTGATATCCTCTTAGACTACATCTATATAATATAGGTAGATATACATATATATATTTTTTCATACATACACATATATTTTTATGTATATATATATACATGACTGATTCCGCCCTATCTTGCCCAGATCAACTTCAATATTTGTTGAAACTAAAGTTGGTTAAAATACATTTTTTTTACGGTATTTGTATTGTAAATACCATCCTTAACAAATATTTAAAGCGATTTCCCTACAAACATTTTCGTTCAAAAGATATACGATATTTTACAATGGTGAATTTTAGTCCATTTTTGAAAAAACAGGTCTTTCTTTGGAACGTCTAGGTAAGCTGTGTTTGAAGTTGAAGTGTTTTTTCATAGCTTAAATGAAAGCTGGGAACTATCACTATCGATTAAAAAAAAGTTTATTCAGTTTGGTGCTACCGTTCGAAAGTTACAGCTTTTTCAATAAGAGACACGAAAATCGTTGAGAATGAGATTTCGTGAATATTTAATGAAAATCCGTTGTTTGTCTTTACACCTCTATAACTTTTGATCGGTCGCGCAAAATCGACCAAAATTTAGTATAATCAATAGAGTTCTAGTTGAGCTTTCATTTAAGTCAAGTTGAGACCACCGAAAATAGTGCACTACTTTGCTACTAGCGTTGAAAGTAGAACCACCGTTTACCGATGAATTTCGTGAAAAAAGGCCAATTTGACCAGTCGCCGAGACACGTGTCTATGGGTGGGGGGGGGGGGGGAGGGGGGGGGGGGGGGGGGGGGGGGGGGGGGGGGGGGGGGGGGGGGGGGGGGGGGCGGAAGGAGGACGGACAGGACAGGGGACGGCAAGGACATTCCGACTTCATACATCTCGTGCAGCTCGTAGACACAGTTTTGATTCCTTTCCCGCGCGCATTACTTTCAGTACCAACAAATACTTACACAAAATGCACAATCTGTACCATTAAAGACTACACAAGTTTCGGAACGAAGGGGGACAGAAAAGACAGAAACTTTTAGTAGTCGCGTAAATTGAGGTTACAAACGCTCACCGCCGACTGGGGGCCGAGTTACTACGGACTCTGTCACTCGCGTTTGTTTACCTCCGGTGTGAAGTACAAGAATCCTCCGTTTGATGGGATCGAAAATCTTTCCTCCCTTTTTTCTGAGCCAATGACGTAGTGGTCAATTTATCGAGACGATAACTCGTTACAAAATGTGTGCGCTTCGTTGGACAACTTAATGACTGAGTGCGGATTTGATATTGGTATCCGCTTGTAGAGTAAGCATGAAAGTCTTCGACGCACATCTTTGGTTGGGGTCCGTGACGTATACGTAAGTACACCAAGGGTCGAAAGTTGGAGAATCTAGTTTCTTACAGGGAGACGGAAAGACATTTCGACCCTTTGTCCCTTAATATTTCAAAAAAAACGGATTCTAATACCCGTTTTTACTTTTCCATCAGTAAAAACACAAAATTTTACGTAGATATGGTGCCCCATAACAGTCAATTCCGTTTTGGAATTCAAGTACCAACGCAGTACACGATCTGGGCAGGTTAGCGCGGAACCAGTCGTATACATATTAGTAGGACTTGTCCCTGCTACACGCTACACGGGCTAACCAGCCAAAAAAAACAAATTTCCTTGCTACAAAAATTTAATAAAATTGATATTACTTAATTTTCACTATATTTTTATTTTATACTTCGATTAGTTTTTAACGTTTATTATTATGTCTTATTACATTAACAACTTTAAGTACTATGCAAGTAGGACGATAAAATTGACAACAATAATTCATCTTTTCAGAATTATAAATGGACAAATTTTTAGTAGCAAAGTTTTAAGTAAAGTATCATTACAAATATTAAATATATTTAAAAATAGTAAACAAATTTTTGCATAATATTTGATATAAGTTGCAATTCTAACTTTTAAAGAACAAGATTTATCTTATAACATGAAATATGAACCCTGATCTTCATCTATTAATGACCATAAGAAAATTGGTGCATGTGAATTCCATGAATAGTTTTTCACAGATTTAACGTCTTTTTCACTTGCATTTCATATAGATAACACGAGAAATCACAAATTTTTATTCTGCAAGATCGTTTGTCCACTTCCACAAAAGCCAATGCTTAAGTAACGTACGAAATCTAGTTTGCGTGATTAAAGTTTATTTTATATTGATGTAAGTTAAAGAAAAAAAAAAGCTAAAGCTACGTAAGTGCATTACATATAACTGAGTCGAACAGCTGTGACACTAACAGATTCAAAGGACTTAATAAATTTATTCGACTTTGGGCAATAAGCCATCAAGCTTACCGTACTCTTAGAAATCAGGTCTAATAAGTCTAGAAGACGTTGGGTATTTAAGCATTCCTAACTAACAGGGCAATGCAAGGATGCCATGTTTTAGTCATGTCTTAATAATAATATACATTACAATTGGTCGAGGTGTACGTTTTGTTTAACCTTTCTAACTCGGTAAATATATATATAGCTTTATATCTCGTAAGAATATTGCAAAGTAAAAAATTTGAGATATCGAAAGTCTTGATAAAGCCCCCGGGGTTTATTAGCACATCGATGTACACAATTAAGTCTAAGTTCGATCGTCAGATTATCTAAGGTTGTATTGAGAAGTGTGACTAAAATGAAACAAAAGTACTCTACTCTGCCACGCGTGAGCAGAATAACGGTCAATTTTGGATCTTATCGTGTTTATTGAATGACGCAATAAGACCCCTGAAGTTTCATCGCGATTGTTCGATATTCAGTAAAAGTAGACTTTTTTTTAATAATTCTTATAAAATATGCGCTTAGCCTTCGTTTCTGGCTATTTTAAAGGGAAAATTATATAACAATAAGAAAAATAGAGCATGTAAATTCTATGTCTATTGTTTACAGATATCACGTGTATTTTACTTAAATACCATGTAGATCAGACAGAAAAATAGACCTATTTTATCTAAAAGTTCGTTTGTTTGCTTTTATAAGAGCCAACTCTTAAGGAACGTACGTAACAGTGAATTGTTTAGTAGATCGTATGTTTCTTAGCTTTTCGCACTTCTAAACATAGCAATTGACAGCTCGATAAATTAACAATATTCTTGACACTACGCTTAACATAAAAAGCATGTGGCGTTGGAGGTAAATAGCCATTCTCTTCTATTATTACTCTAAATGCATAAAAAAAAATTATGGCAGGGAAATTAAAATTAGGAGTTTTGTTGACATTTATAACACTAAAAGTCGTTTCTGATATTTCTAATAAAATTTATTGAAATTCTTTAAAGTGTAGAAAAGTGTTATTATAAATCAACAGTAAAATTCTTTTTAATATAACGTATTTAAAAATCAAATTATTTTAAATAATAACATGCTAACGGAAAAATTCTTAAATTCGAAAAAAATAGATACTGTCGAAAATGTTGACAAAACATGTTTGAATATTCTAAATTTAAATCCTTTCAATATTTAAATTTTAAATAAAAAAAAACGAAACAATAAAAGTATAGTCACCAAACTTTATCTGAAGTTAGTTTTTTCGGTAAAATGAGTCTTGAATGTCCATTTTGTTTGATGTTTTTTGAAAAGAAGAGATCGAAGAGTTTTGCTGTAAAAAAGGACGACTTATTCTACCTTCATTGGGTAATTACGATATATCGTTAAGAAACTACTAGTACATGCAATAATTTTTGAAAATTATGAAGACATTGCTATAATATAATTTCTTTTGCATTATTCAATACTTACATTTTACATAAAAAAAGGCTATATGTGATTTAAAATTACAAGGTCAACTTTATTATACAACACTTAATAGTTGAAAAAGTTTAAGGGAATTCTAAGACTTTTAATAGCCAACTGAATTTCCGCAGATTTCCATGCAATCAAAGAAAAAATAAATTCAAGTCCAAATTTACTTAAGAACCCCTTGGAAATTCTGACAATAATTTTAAACAAAAATCCAATATCAAAACGTTATAAATATTCATATCAGGTTACAAAATAACAAAAGTAACTTTTGTTCAAAATCTTTTTCTTGTGTAAAGATGGTGAACAAAATCATGAGTATGATAAATCAGAGACAGCAGAGTGTGATGCAACTATCGTTTTTTAGACTTAAATTTTTGATAAATTCGTATTTTGTATTCATCCTAAAAACATTTCTGATAATATGCCAATTCAGACTTATTAAAATAAATTATCAGGATCCATAATATTTATGATTTTTCTATGCTATTTCTATCGAGTGATTTAGGTTAGAGTACAAATTATTTAAAAAACCAGAAAGAAAAAATTAAAACTTTTCATTTTGCAACGGTACATATACAAATTATCTTATGAATCGAAAACTTTGAATTCGATCATATATTTAAAGAAGAAAAATAGACACACTGGTACTTCAAAATGCTTTTATTATAGTAGAAAATAGCCGTATGAACCGTTGAAGGTATGTTAAAAAAACTTTACAGAGCAAATGTTATTAAGGCTTATCAAATCATGTCTTGAATAGTGCATTAAATATTACACAAAATTTTGAAACAAAAGGAAAGATTGACTACCTCTTTATTTTACCTTCAAGGTACATAATTGGACCTCCATATACTCGTATGCAACAGCATTATCAATGAGCAATGGCTATAATGAGAAAATTATGTATACTGAATCCAATCACAACAGTCAAGTGTTATCCAAAAATAAAATAAATTAGAGATGTTTAAAAAAATTTACCGAATGATGTACTAAATATAACAGTACGATTTTTTTTAACAAAAGTACCATTTATTATTATTTAACAAAAAAAATTCACTACACAAAATCATATCATACGTGTATACTATTGAGTTCCAATAATAAGGGCTGCCCCATTCTTATATACTAGTAACATTGCTTCCTTACAATAAAATCGTAACACTTGACGATGTTCATATTCTTGCCCAATTTCCTTTAAATAACGAAGCATTAGAGAAATTAGTAATCAAACAAATATGACATGGTCTTAATAATGTATATAGTTCATGTATAAAAAAAAATAAAATTTGTAAAATAATATTTCTAAAAGATTTTGTTACAGTACATGTAATATAAAAAATGGTATCGATAATATAGAAGAAGAAACTTTGTGTTAGACAACAATCTTAACAGAATTAAAAATAGTAATAAGAAAATTTTAGTGGACAATTCAATGAAAGTTAAACACAAAAAATGTATATTAACGAAGCACAAACATCAAATAAATGTTAAATACTGTGCATCGATACAAAGCAGAAAATACATATACAGCTATAATAATAATGCAACGGTAGATCATTCTGTAAGATACAAAAAAACTAAATTACGAAAATAAAGTTTATGATAAAATAAAACAATACAACGATACACGATATTAAAGCCCTATGCTAGTTGCGTAAAGATAATAAGAATATTTTATCCGTGATGTAAGAAATTGTGTATTTAATTTACCGGTCCGATGTAAAAATAAACAAAATTTAACTTTCGATGAAGATATAATTTTTGGATCTTTAAATGATTTCAAAACCAAACTTACAGAATTTTTTGAATTAAATAAAATAGATAATTTTGCTGAAAACATGAAATGCATGCGTAAATCTTTTAGAATATTATACTCTCAATAAAACGAATAAAAAAGGCAAAAAGGACAATGTTTGAGGAAACATACTGCATTAGGTAGATTAAGGGTTATTTCTCGGATACATCAAGGAAGATTTTAGATAAAGATAATGATAAATAAAAATCAGGGTGGGAATGTTGTCGAAGATTTAACACATATAAATGCAAAATATACGAGACTTAAAGAAACTGCAGTTTGCATGGGTTTAATTGAAAACGATTCACAAATGCTAATTATTTTCGAAGAAGCTAACATTGTTATGTTACTAAATCCTTTGAGCATATTCCTGCATGTCTTTTTCTTGCAAAAAACAGAAAAGGTGATGAAATCTGGAAATTGTTTGGAAGCAAGTTTTCAGAATAATTTAATATATATAAAGAAAACCAAGCTGTCTTACATACAAATGAAATGTTCAAATGAGAAAACAAATGTCAAAATTTTAATCTACCTATTCCGGAGGCTATTATTTTGGATGTAAATAACAATGATGACGAAATTTAACTGAGTAAAAAATGTTTTAAAATCTATATGGGAAATCCAAAGAATCAAAAACACAATTTTAAGTCTATGTGTGATGGTAGAAATAGAATTTTATATATTGCTGGTCCAGGAGGATCAGGAAAATCATTGCCGTACAAGATTTCAAATTATTTTCTTATTTAAAAAAAGAAAAAAAAATCCATCAATGGTATGGACAGGCATTGCATCAGTATTACTTCAAAGAGGTATGATAAGTCAAAGAACATTAAAATTACCATCAGCATTAAATAATTTTCAAACTTTTTTTTAGAGTATACAATTAATGAGAAAAAACTAAGAGAAGTCGATCTCAGTATATGGGATAAAGCTTTAATGATTCCAAGAAAAGTATTACAAATAGTACACATTACCCCATATTGTTTCTGGAACAATAATAAACCTTTGGAAAAAAAATTATTGGTTTTATGTAGGGTTTTTTTGTCAAATCCTATCCGTACTTAAAAATAGTAAAAGAAGTATAATTACTTCTGAAACAATTAAATTATCATACAGATAGCATTTGTTTGATATTTATAAATTACAAATTAACTTGCGATTGAGGGACGAACAATTTTTAAAATTAATATCTAAAATTGGAGATGGACACATAAAAACGTTTATGATTCCCAAAAATTGCATTACTTCTGTTGTACGATCAATCATATTTAAAAACACTTTAAACATAATTACATGACGTTAAACAGTGCAATATCAACAACTTATGATGAATATACATATTTTCTAAATAATAAAATTTTAAATAACTTAGAAGGAAATATTGTAACATATCACAGTATAGATAAGACTACTTACAAAGGTGTTGACACAGGAATACTATTCAAGAAGGTCTTTTATCACTTAATTTAGATTTTAAAATCGTAGCAATTGTAATGTTTCTAAGAAGTTTAAGTATTATTGATGGACTTTTTAATGGTTTAGCATTAATAATATTAATATTACACAAATTTTATATGCAATCAGAAATTATAACAGAGAAAAAAAAGAAATTAAAATTTTCATACCGCGTATAACATGATGTTCTGGAAATACATTTTTATCAATTTTTATTTTGAACAGAAAACATCTCATTCGTTACGCAACCCTCGACCATTTGGATTAATGTGGTCTTTTCATCATACGAGTCGTGATCCTACAGCAGCAGAATCGTAGACAAGATGTTATGAAACATTTAGTTTGAGGGATTGGTTTATAAAAAAAATATGGATACCTTTTAAAAAAATATATACAGATCGTCTAAAATAAAAAATATTGTTTCATAAGATGTTTTGATTTATTTAAATAATATGGGGACAGTATCCTTGTACATTCCATGTAAACACTGATTTAAATAAAGATTAACATTAATATTTGCTTACAAAAATTCATTCTTGTACACACACAAACATATACATACAAAACTCGTGTCCACCTGTACATTGTGCTTTCTCGATAGCGCTAAATGACTTACTTATATTTCTTGTATTTGTTTTAAATTAATTGGGAACAATCTTATAATTTTTTACGTGTCTTAATAACTTATAGATTCTAAATTTATGTATTTTTCTTTTATTCTACCCCTTAAACCATTGATTCTATTTAGGATGATAATTGTTTGTCATCGCTTGGCTCTTTTAACTAACCCAAAAAGGACCACACAATATAAACAGCTCACTTTTCTGCATGCTCTGATTATTTTGGATCTGTTTACATTGCCATAAAACTTGTGTAAAAGCCAAATAGTGAGCCATCTTCGGTCTGCGTACCGCCTGTCTTAAAGTAAGTCTACAGTCAGGTCACGGCTGCATCGGTACTGTGTATCACCCGTGTACTGCCCGTATGCAGGTTTGCAATGTTTCCAAGTTTTGCTGTTATTTACTGCTGTACGATTCGCTGTACATTACAAGCTATCAAGCACATTGAATGTCAATAGCAAAATATGATACTGACGTTAAAATATATGTTAAAATACTGTATCCGATAATAAGTGCTATTATGATATTGATTAGAAAATTATATATTTAAGAAGGATTATGTGACTAAACAGTAATTAGACAGACCAAATTATTTAGGCAGTATATTAAAGCTGATACTATCACAGGAAAGAAAGGTGTAAGTAGAGGAGTAATTTGAAGAATAGCTTAGAATACCAGCACTTCATCTTCTTCGCTCTTTATTTATACAGAAAACAAGTTCTTTTGCAACTACTTTTTTCTATAACTTTAAATAAGTAACTTTGTCATGGTTCTTATAAATAATATGTGTACTTAAAGAAGCCACACTTTTTTGACTGCAAATTGTATATTTTATGATCAAGATACGATAATCCTGAGTGTATTTTTATGCTAAATCAGTTAAGAATTGCTTCAAAAAACGAAAACAAGTTGTAGGATATAATTTTCGATATAAGCATCATCACTCCATTGAACAGAAAAGCGATACAATATTGATAATATTTAACACTTTCAAAAATGGTATTAGATATACACGTAGACATAAACATAAGAGGTTAAGGAGGTCAACTGGAACCTCATACTCATTTATTAAACCTTATATAATATCTTCCATTGGCAATTTCATGCCTTTTTATTAGAAACTTTATAGAATATGCATTCTATTTTACTTACTTATTAGTATACAAGTACTATTATTGATCCTTATTGGTCCTCTTTGAATTAAACAGCTCGAAGTCTTCGCTTATACGGAGCCATACTCTCACTTGCACAGGGCAAAATACATTATGACTGGATACTAGTGATTCCTCGCATCTAAGGTAGTTCCAATCTTATTCTAAGCTTAGTGGAAAATGACAATGTCATATGTGAGCAAGGGAACGACAGAGCTTCCCTGGTGCTCTCCGTGGCCCAGCTACCTTAGCAGTAGATGACTCGCCACCGACTAATTGATTACAAAGGACCACAAAAAGAAGACACAAAGACGTGTCTGCGTTTTTGGGTCGCTGATCCCGAATTCAAGCTCAGAATTACTCCATTAGGTTGAATTTATTTTCTTACCTTCGAAACAAGTCTAAATTTAAGCATTTAAATATTTGTATGGTAAAAAAAACAATGTTTTTTCTGAAGATATATCTACTTATGCTTCAATATTTGATAGGCTTGGATTATTGATCAGCGACCCGGAAGAAGAGTGTACTCGCAGACACGTCTTTGTCTTTTTTTTAGGTGCTGTGTTCTCTAATAAAGAGTGTGTTTCTGCTATTTATACTGTGGATGCACATCGGAAATTGGCGTGCGTGCAGTATACTATTGGGCGTTTGGCATGGTATTAAATTGAGATCTAGAATTTTACTTGATACTAAGATCGTATTTTCATCTTTTTAAAAAAAATTTTAGTAAACAAATAAGTATACAACCAATAATTGATTGAAATAAACGTAAACAATATAAATGAAGAATATTCAAATATATCTTCTACAGAGTTTATGATGACATGATTGTACTTATAAATAACAAACATATTATATGCTTGAAAAATTAGTTCACCCTTATATAACATCCTCATGGTACATTCTAGGTAATGATTAGTTACTTACACGAATGTTGTCAAAGTTACGAACTTACAAAAAAGTTATCTGCAAAAATTCAAATTTCTTAACTCGATTAAAATAAATGGAATTTGTGTTTATGTTAACTATTTTTCTATCATTGAAAAGATAAAGGTATCCTGTAAAAGGTCCTAAATTAAAGCCTATTATGGCTCGCGCATCACTAGATAGAATTTATATAAAAAAAACTTTTCATAATTGAAAATTGAAATTATGATTTTACTTTAGTATCCATAAAACTGTATCCAAAGATTTAAAAAATAAAAAAGGAAATTTGTAGGAGAAGGCTCACATCAAGCTGCAATAGATGAAAAATAAGATTTTTTTTTCGTGATATGGCCGAGGGATGGCTATGGGGGACGTTAGTGCGGCGTGGGGGACTGTAAGCTTCTGTATGTGAGCTGTAAGGTGTTATTGAAAAAAAAATAGGATTCTGTGGGCGAGGGAGCCGAGAGGGTCAAAATAATTTTTAATAACGTACAACCCAATCAAATTTTTACTTCTTTTTTAGGGGGAATAGGGTGCCATAGGGAGATTGTAGAATCACTGTAGAGAGAAGCAATTCAAAAGTATTGGGTGCGCGGGGATACGTGAGATGGTAACGGGTGTATTATGGGACGTAATACACCATCGTTACTTGATAAAGCCAATAAACAAGCCTATTCTCAACTCGTTACGTGACTATTTGTTGACAATTGTGGAAGAAATGTTGTAGGTAAGGTGATTATTACTCCTACCACACACGAATCTATTGTATAATATAAAAAAATATTAACCATACATTTTTTTCTTTGCGTTATTATTTGCGCTTATTTCTCAAGCTCGCAAAGGTTTATGGTACACAAATAGCAGCAATATATTCTAATTTCTCGGACCTTACTCCATTAGCAAGAGACTGGATTACACTGCGGCAACATCGTTCTACGCAGAGACGGAATTCTCCAAAATGCGCGATTTAGACGTTAGACATGAAGGGCAGTCAGTCAATTAAAAAAAGTTTGGTAGTGTGCAAAGATTCTGGCAATCGTTTAAGGTAAGCAAAACGTCGATCAGAGATTGGAAATCGCATAAGTTGGGCCTGTGTGCGAAAAAAGTACTATCTTACTTACACTTACTAGCAAGAGTATCTTTTCCTAGAAATTTTTTGCCACTATAATTTGCTCTGCTTTAGGAATAGTTTGCACATGCTCAGTAAGATTTCTTATGATTTCAAGCTGTTATGTCCCTCGTTCAGTACTATTCCACCTGTTCAAAAAATAATTAGAGTCTTTTGACTCTATGATACAAGATACATTTTTTTTCCAGTTAAGTTTTCAGAGGTTTTGGATCCAAATGTTAACGTTTTCATTTTTTCGACCTGTTTCATTGGTTCTAAGTATCTAAAAAAAATTCTAGTAGCTTACATAATAAGAGATAGAAAACATTTATTTAGTATTTATTGTCAATGAGAAAGTTTTTGAGCCAATAATTGACATTTTTTATTTTTTTTAACCATCACATTTGTTCTAAAAATAAAAAAAAATTAGTAAGCGATATTCTTTTTCAGCGTAATCAAACAGACTGTATTTTTTGACCGCGCTTTTGAGTTCTCTAATACAATTTTCACTCTTAATGTAGGAAATAAGTTCAAAGAAAACTTCTTCCAGGGCATTAAAAAACGTCTAATATACAATTAGTAGTTTTCGTCAAAAATGTGCATTTCTCCAGGGTGGTGTTGGGACCCCTCTGAACGGATACGCATCAATAAGGAGCGCTGTTTTTCCTACCAAGGGTGTACCAGGGTTGCAAAAGTGCCCGAGGTATGAAATAGGACATTTCGTACCATGAGCTCAAAGTAAAAATATCACGACCGATTGCCGGGGTTTTTATATTTTTCCTACCTCGGAAACTTTTGCAACCCTAGTACACCCTTGGTAGAAAAAACAGCTTTCGCCACTCATGTGCATCTGACCAGCGGAATCCCAACGGTCCCTCAAGCGTTGCTTTGAAAGCGCCCTCGGGCCCAAGGACCGCCCTGGAGAGATGCACATTTGTGACGAATACAACAGTTTTGTGTCCGAGGTGCGATCGACATTCTTCTTTCAGATAGTGCGAAGTCGAAGTCTGCGCCCTTGGGCACACTTTGGGTCCACTAATCACTTTGTGTCCTAGGACCGAAAAGTACCTTCCTGCCTCGGGACGCAAAGTAATTCAAGGGCCCAAAATGCAGCCCGAGGGTCCAAAGACTTTGCGCCCATGGTAAGAAATAGTAGTTTTCCTACCTCAGGCACTTTTGCAACCCTGGTACGTCCTCGGTAGGAAAAATAGGATTTGCCCCCCATGTGCATCCGTCTAGGGCGGTCCCGACCAGGGACCGCCCTGGAGAGATGCACATTTGTGACGAAAACTACTATACTCACCTAGGGAGGAAAAATAAAGAATATCTCAGATCGCAGGCGATTGACGCCCGAGGCGAAGCCATGGGCTATAGTCATGAAATCTCAGGAATTCTTTGTCTCCTCCTGTGGGTTGTATAAGATTTTTCACCAAACATGTGCCGAGAGACGTAATTTTCATTCCTTCTCTCGGCGCAGTATTATAAAATAGTATTTTTCGTCACAAATGTGCATCTTTTCAGGGAGGTCCCTGGGCCTGAGGGCCTGTTGGGATCCACCTGGTCGGATGCACATGAGTGGCGAACGCTGTTTTTCCAGCCGAGGGTGTACCAGGGTTGCGAAAGAGCCCAAGGTAGGAATTAGTAGTTTTCGTCACAATTGTGCAACTCTCTAGGGCGGTCCCTAGGCCCGACGGTGCTTCTGAAGCAACGTCCGAAGGACTGTTGGAACCCCTTGGTTCAGACGCACATGAGTGGCGAACGCTGTTTTTCCTACCGAGGGTGTACCAGGGCTGCGAGAGTGCCCGAGGTAGAAAAGAAATTTTTTCTGCCTTTGACACGGTGTCCTTAAATAAAAAAAAGATTATCTTTATCAAGATAAAGACGATCATCACTTACAATACGTAGACTTTTGCGTTCTAAAAGTGTGCTGCCTAAAACCATTTCTTTTAATTTCTAGCTAAAAAAGCGGCATTATTTTGGTGGATTTAGATGTATACATATATATATTTATTTATTTGTAATATATTGGATTTATGTAAGACAGAAGTAAAAGCCACCCCTTACCCCTCCTGCTGCGCATAGTAACACGAAATTGACTTTTTTTGGACAAAAATTTGGCACGTGCGAATTTTATCATAAAAAATTATACATAAACAGCGATATTAGAACAATCTTACCCCACCCTGATCTGCTGCGCAAATTTTGATGTTAGAGTAATAATAAAAATTGCGTACGCAGATTGTCTGTTATATATAAAACTACGAAAATCAATAGAACAAAATGTCTACAAAACTTTGTAATTGTACGTTTCCGAAATCGCTGATTATGAATCTGCTGTCAGATTTTAGAAATTCAAAATGGTGGATTCAATATGATGTACGATAAAGTAGAAAATAGGGAATTCTTTAACAAATCTCGCTCAACGGAGGATTCCGAGGTCGCAGATTACGAATCAGGAGACAGGTTGTTGAAAATGAAGTAACGGACTTAATATCGCAAAAAGTAAAGTAAAAAAGGGGTTTTTCCAAACAATACTCGATATACGAGGGATTTAAATGTCACTGATCACAAAGTTGGTATCAAATAAAAGGAATTCAGAATAACGGATCGAGTATGGCGACCCATGATAGATAGAAAGACGGTTTGATAATTTTTTATTGTAGAAGTTAGGCAATATGATGGTTATCAGTGATAAAATAAGCCTTTTGGTGTACTCGTTTGCTAATAATGACGATTTTTTTTTCAAATTTATATTTACTATTATAGATCTGCAATTTTGAATTTTTGAAGCCTAATATTTCTATTGTTATTAGTGACGAAATGAAACCCTTGGTATACTTAATTTTAAGTACAGATAATATATTTACCAAATTATTGTCCGCCCTTTAGGACCTGCTATTTTTAAATATCATATGCTTACGTTAAATATGTAAAAAGCACAATAAGCAACTGATATTTATTGTTTCCCGGAGCTTAGTATACTTAGGAAACTAATTGCAGAAAATTTAGACGTGATAGAAATTGCTGTGTTTGAAATAGCTCTGGTTTCAATTGATATCGCATATTAATAAACTTCTTCCACGTTCATACCAAATTAATCAGCATTTTGGATGAAAAATTCCATTTGGTACATCTTGGTAAGTTTTGAGGAATAATCTACGTGTACTTTTTTTTTAAACTTCAATAGATGTAGCACCTAAAAGATTCTCTATTTTTCATTGCTATAGATACACTTTCTGTGCATGTAACGTGACAATTGCATAGTAAAAAATATACATTTGCGTTTTTTAACTATAACTTTAGTAAAAATAAATTTCTTTTCTTAAAACTTTAAGGACTACTTGTTTTTGATATGATAATCATAAATTTATATTTAAAGCATATTTTACGTAACCATCTTCGTGCTATTTGAGGGTATATGAACGTTTGCTACTTTTTTCAAAACGCTGTATCTTGAAAAGTTTTCAATTAACTTTGCTGTTTCGCGGCCTTTCTTTTCGTAATTGATTGTAGAATATACATTCGCAATGTATGCATTGGAACCTTACATACATATGGCGTTTTCTGTAACTATCGGAATACCATCAGATAAAGGCACTAAACCTTTTTCATTTTAATTTTTTTTGAAAAAAGAAAGAATACATGTTAGTTATATTTCAACACTCTGCAAGACGGACGCAATAGAAATTTTTTTTTTTTAAGCACCATCCTAATTCAGGGAGTCAAATTAAAATTATTAATGAGACAAAAAAATCAACTTCACCCCAGGGAAATCTTTCTTGACGGAATGACCCTTACAACATGGGCCAACGAGGACTTGGAGATTTCCTTCGTCTTATCATTTCAAATTCCAAAGACTTTCTAGCTATTTTCATGTGTAAGTTCAAAAATGAGCTAGATCTGTAAATCCCATTGAACTTGTTATATGTAAATATATCTTCGCCTATCTTAGAATCATGTTCGCATGTATTGATAGAATACTTTGGCTAAAAAGATAGCCTTTGGAATTTGCCTTAGGAAGCCGATAAGGCCTTGATGGCGCAAGTAGTAGCGTGCCTTTCTGGCAAGAAGGAGTTTTTCGGTTCGACTCCGGGGTTTAGTGCTTTTTTTGTCTTTTTATTAATTTTAATCCTACTACTTCGATTCACTTGTTATAAATTAAATAAAAATTAGATTACATTTGATGTTTAGTAGAATCAGAGCTATTCAAAATATATAAATTTCTATCACACATGAAGGCTACGCTCTGTACGTTGAAAAATTATATAGTGAGGTCAATGCCATTGGACTCGTTGTGTATGTAATAATATTTCTGCCTATTAAAGAATTATGTATGTATGTATTGGTAAAATACTTTGGCAAAAAAAATAAAGTTTAGATTTGGACTTGATGAGAGAAAGAGGATCGCAAAGGTCTTAGTGGTGCAAGTAG
Source organism: Copidosoma aretas (assembly GCA_030522625.1). Taxonomy (NCBI): domain Eukaryota; kingdom Metazoa; phylum Arthropoda; class Insecta; order Hymenoptera; family Encyrtidae; genus Copidosoma; species Copidosoma aretas. The sequence goes on along the minus strand of JAPYYV010001357.1, from coordinate 13,787 downwards.
TAGCGTGCCTTCCTGGCAAAAAGCAGCTCCTTGATTTAACTCCGGGGATTAGTGGCTTTTTCCGTCTTATCGATAATGTTAATCCGACAACTTTAATTTACTTGCTATAAAATCGAAAGAAATTCACTAAAATTCGATGTTTTGTCAATCAGAGCTACTTAAAATATAGCAGTTTCTATCACGTACAATGGCTACTCTCTGTACGTTAAAAAATTAGTTTGATAACAAATGCCAGTGGACTCATTGTGTATGAAAAAACATATTATCTACAACCGACGATTAAAGAAAACAAATACCCAAAATCTATAGTAAATAAGTTATATAGGTATAGACATCCATTGTTGTACATCTGTATACATGGCTAGCCAATCCTGATATTCTAGTGTTTTTTAGAGGAGTGATTAACGACAAACGATAAGTTCTACTTTGAAAGAGTGCGGAAGTTTATTGAAATGAAGGGATTTTGTCAATAGAACTTTGACACATAAATTACAATAAATAATTTCCAATAAATTATTTGTGTTTTCATAGAAAATTAATTATCAGTCAAATAATTACTAAAATTAGGAAGCTTTTATGTTTATAATATTAAATTTACTGCTATAATATTGTGTAAGAATAATTAAAAGTCTATTATATGCCTATTATTAAGATAGTGGCAGAAAATAAGGTAAGAAAGTATCTTCAAAGAAAAGTCTTAGCACTTGCTTACAATACTATCAATTAGCCTAGTTTCGTTTCAAATCTTAAAGATGCTAAGTGTGCAAAAAATTGTAGAGAAATATTATAAGCTATATACGATATTTTTCAAAAATTTGCTATTGACAAGTTGTTTACAAGCAATTATTCCTCACAAATATTTTTTATTTTAACCTTTTGAATAAAAAAATGTGGCAAGAAATCTTGCTGCCAGAATACACGTCACATTGTTATCGTGGAATCAAAGTTGATCCCATGCCCATTTTTCGTGGATTGTATGTAAATTTCATATAGATACGACACACAGTGCTTATGGTCAAGAAATCTATCGCCAAATACATCATTTCCAACACTGTATATGCATTTGTAATGATTACTGTGGAATTAAAGCTTACACAATAAAGTTTGAAGAAAAAATGTTTTTAATGTATGTAATACACATCCTAAACTATAAACTGTCAGTCAACTTAAAATTTAGGAAAATAGAGTGGTTGAATACTCTGTAAATCACGTTTTCAGGATTTTAAGCTACATAAAACTATAAATTTTAGTTAATAAATGTGCTCTAAGATATTTAAAGTCAGCTCACGATATTCCAAAATGGCATATCCAAAATGGCGGACATTAATCTGCAATAGATTATTTTTACTAGAATACAAATTTAACGTCATGATGTCAAACTTTAGTAATTACTTAAAAATATCTAAACTCTTTTTCTTCTTCAGTTGTGAGCCATATTAAATACTTCACTGCGAATTTTCACAATCTGATACCATATTTATAATCAGTGACCTCAAAAACGCACAATAACAGAGTTTTGTATAATTTATTATTTCAATTTTCGCTGTTCTATGAATATAAGACATTTTAGATCTGTTATCAGTTAAAGTTATCGTAGATTAAGTTTAGCGCCGCGAAACATTATAGGACAAGTTCTCCTTAATATCGCTGTAGGTTTTCTGTTTTATTTGTTTCTTAAATGAGTCGAGTTGGCCCCAATGTTCTCTGCCTCACACCGTACTACAAGTAGACCCCAATTATGTATTTAAAACAAAGTTCGCAATGTGACTGATGTTAGTAGGAATAATTTAACAAATTGACAAGAAAATTATGAAAAATTTTTTTATGATGTAATAAATAGATTTTTTTTAAATGTTTATCATTTCTATATTTATTTATGTAAAAACATCTTATATAGCATTCAGGCATGTTGCTTGGGTAGTAAAAGTTTTCTAGCGTTCTCTCGTCTCGTGTTACGCTTTGAATATATTGAGGTATAATGTGTCAGCAGCTACAGATGTACATACAGATCAGCTTGTCTGTACCTAACTCTCTTCACACGCTGCTAGTATATGCGAATGAAGTCAAACGTTGGCTGCCGAAGGCGCACGACTGATAGATTGATGTATATAGGTACACAGCAGTAAAGATAGGCTGTGTTGAGTGTCACAGCATTCGTCTTATTCCTAGTTTACTGTTTTGTCTTCACTATTTCGCGTACTGCTTCTGCGCGAAAAGACCTTTTTCATTTAAAATTATTTGCCACAATTTTTAATCCCGATTTTTTCTCTAATACTAAATTAACTACTCATTAGATATACAAATTTCGTGTCATACAATGAGTGATAATAAAACGCCTGCTAAGTACAAGTTTTGAGGCTATCAGCTAGGAGTGTTGTATGACAGTTTCCAGTATCAACATATCTAAGCATACGTTCGAGGCAAGCATGGTACTGGAAAAATTCCGACCAAGTAATGAGTAACTAGCACCGTCTGTAGTAGGGGATGCTCGATAAAAATTTCTTTTTGTGTATAGATACAAGAAAAGTTGACGACGCACATGAAATAAGAGGAAGAAAGACATATCAAAAAAGTCTGATAGGCTGACGACCGAAATTGAAAGTACACCATCAGTTACAGACTGTGATATATTTTATACATTTATCTACGCTTAGGATGAAGACAATCGGTCAGGTCCAGAAGAAAAAAATCTTAGTTCACAAAGTGCGACGGAGACTATCTGAGTGTATCGCGTCCAGACGAAGAGTATGCTCAGCTTATAGCTTTCCGACAAAGACTATACGTATCGCTTTTTAGCGAAAATTATGATTTACTCAAGAGGCTGAACGAAGAGTATCTTTTTTTTTCAGGCCGGACGAAAACCATCTTTCAATACCGTTTTGGGACGAAGCTCATCTTTGTTTTTGAGGCTGGACGAAACCTTTTTTAGTAATAAAACTATAGGATTGACTTAAAAATGCTATAAAAATATTCATATATTTTTTTAATTTTCATTATCATTGCTATCATAGTGATTATTATTATTCTTATTATTATAGCTGGAAATTTACCATTATTAGTACTAAAATAGATTACCTTAATTACACAATTACAGAGAATAATTACCTTATTTGTTTGGACATTGATGAATATGAAACAGAGAACACAATTCAATATTTCCAGAATAATAAGTCATGCAATAGATCTTACATTTCATAATATAAAACGGTAGACGTCTGACTTTATAAAATTAATCATTAGAAACATTTTATTTCGAACAATCTTCTTCAATATTTCTTTTCATTTCTTAGGCAACTTTCAAAATGTAAGTATAAACAAGAGATTTATATTTTTTTTGGCTTTCATAACTAGTACATTCGTTGAATCGTATAATGGGTTAAGGGTCTCTAATTTTGTGGAAGTAGAAATTTTAATGTGCATCATATACATAAAAGCTTAAAAATATTATCCTGTATATGCATAGAAGCTAAGAATTATTATTGTCTATTAGTTTTTAGTTCATCAAAAATAAATAGCGTCATTAGCCAAGGTCTAAAATCGAATGACTAAGGGTAATCAAGTCTTTAATACTTCTTGAAAATCATGTAAAAATTTTTGTGCAAATCAAATGTTTGCTTGTCATTCGATTTTTAATCCTTTTTTTTCTCCCGACTGATGGAATTTTGATATCATAGGCTGATTGTAATTTAAAACTTGCAATATCAATTACGTTTACTATTTTTTTAGTGCACACATCCATTTTGGGTTCTTGAAAAAAATTGTACTTGACGAAAACTGAAGAGTTCTGAGGAATTGCTTTCATTCCACGGACTCTGGAGCTTGTACAATTTTATAGTTGATCATTTCTGCCACGGCATCGAAACTGTAAATTTAATCTTGTTGCATTTACTCAAAATTATTTGACTACGGTCTTCTTTATAAGCTCGTATCTTGTCTGCCCACTGACTTTAAGTGTATAATTATTTTTTACGAGCTGCAAGCTCTATACGTGCGTGCATACTGTCACCCTTACTTTGAGTATGCCCGACCTCAAGATGCTTGTTACGTATGGGTTAATACTACTTTTATAATCATTATTGCGATTTTTGACTGCATAAACCATGGTAAATAATTTTTTTGTTTCTCGTACTGTTAGTTCAAATGGAAATACTCATTTTCAAAATTATGTACAGTTAAAAATGAATCATTATATTTCGATGATATATTAAATTAAACTATAAAAAAAGCTACTCGAATAAAAAAATTTTTACGTTATTGTAACCTTTTAATTCCTTATCTGATTGATTAAGATGGGACAAAAGCAGCAACATTTGAAAACATAATTTCAAAAATTTATAAAAAGTAATTCTAAAAAGTATGAAAATTAATGTGTTTAATTAGATTGTGAGTATCGTTTTGTTGAGTGCGCTGGAAATTAAAGTTTACTCTAGACTTAAAAGATGTAATACACTTCTCAAACACTTTTTTATGATGTGAATTCGGAGTACGATGAAATAAGTGTATGTATTTATTAAGCTTTATTGATTTTAATTCAATCGGAAAAATTTCTGTTGTCTTGTATTATTACAGATTACAGTAGGACACATGCACTCTTACTTCATGATATTGAAATAAATGTTTTTTTGACAATATTATGATTAAACATAAAATCAAGAGAATAATAAAGAGGAAAATTAAGAACTTAACTACATTTATTAAAAAATATGCCAGTTTGAATGTAAAATTGAAAATAATAGTAATATCTTACCTGTAAACAATTTGGACATTGTAACAATTGTCGGTACAAAAGATAAGTCGCTCTTCTGACAATATCCAAGTATGCTTAAAATTCAATGAATTTAAGTACAAAGAACTGATTTTATTCGAGCCTCGATGACGAACAGTCTCATTCTACAAATAAGCATGGCCAATACGCGATCTATATTGAATTATTGCGTTACTCCAAACAGGTTATTTTGACGTATGATATGTTACAAATACTATTGCCTTTTTTTTTGTCACAAGTTTTTGGAGATCATAGTTCGCACAACAAATTGATTGGTTACTTTTCGCTCTCTTTCAATCAAAAACCATTAGGCGTCTTGCTTTAACCTTCATTTGTTAATGCTTGCATTTTTTCTCCTCCCCAGACAGGTTTTTAAAAGCTTTTCAGCTTTTGCACCTAAAACATATGTATTTTAAACTTTCTTACTGTTGTTTTAGTTGTACTTTTCATATTTAGAATTATTGTGATGTTTTTATAGTGATCAAACACTTTTGTACACTATATAAAGAAGTACATTTTTATTACTAATCGCTACACAGTCTTGTATAAATCAAAAAAGTCTTATTTGCCTTACTGAATCAACTAAATTGATTACATAGTTATGTATCATCAAATAAATCCAGAGGCATTTTAAAAACTCTTATCGAATTTTTTTTTCATATTTCTGTAGTAAAAGATATTTTTTACAGTAACTTATAATCTTACTATGAATTCATTTGAACTATATAATTCCTAATGTATAGACATTTTCCACATAATTATTTATTTAACACCAATTACAATCACGTGGCAACATCACCTAAGTACACATAAAATATGGCAGTGATGCTGATTTTCGTAGATATTAGCCGTACTAAATCTATACGAGATTTTCGAAAATCTTAAAATTTTTTAAATCATGCGTGTAAATGCATATAAGCATGAATGTAGTCACTTATATTTATGAATCAAGTGGTAAAAAAATTATAATGATATCAAGAGGGGGAGTGGAAGACAAAAATGGAAAAAAAGTTTCTTACGTAAATTTTGCATGGCATCTACGTCACAAATATTTGGGAAAAACAAATAACTTTTTGCACTTGTCTTATGTAGGGGTCCATTAAATATCGATAAAATATTTTGTAATGATCTATTTACGAGGTGGTGCCTAACCTTTATATTGTCATAATATTACCTATACAGTCACGCTTGCTTGTGTGTACCGTCAGGACTTATCACATAATTAATTTTAGCATATAGAAGGAGTCAAAAAACATACTTGTTCTATTTGGGTGTATAAAAATTTATGTTGAATTTTTAGTTAAAAATACGCTCGTACTTACAATCTTTGGATCATCGTCACTTGTTACTCTCATGACTCCTTACAGAGTCCATACATTTTTTCTACAGTTAAATTTTCTTAAAGGAACAATATTTAACAATTCTTACTGCAGTAATAAGATGGAATAACCAGGAAGCTTTTTCTATGATCCATTACTTGTTGTCTCATACATTCTCGATACTTTAACAGCATCTTTGTGTAATGTCTTCTTTTGTCACCTTCGCTAACTTCTGTCGCATTCGCATCTTGTTTTTTTAGTATTGCACTACATACAACTTGACAGGATATACCTGCAATTATCAGAAAGAAGATTTAGCGCTATCCATCATATTACAATACATTGTATAAGCGAAACATAATTACATTTTAATAGCACACTAATACTTGTACATTGTATGTAGGTAAATTACAGCAATATTATGATCGCATCTTAGTATCTAATAGTTGCACACGTTCGATACATTCATCACTAGATCTTGGTTTTTTTTACTAACCTAATTGTTTAGATACAACCACTGTTTGCCCTTATCCCCTAACCTCCGGAAAGTATCAAATGCATTTTTACTGTCGACAAACTGTATTTTATTACAACTATTTAATCTACAATCTTTAAAACATTGCGGCTTTATGACTTTTTAAAAGGAACAGGTCCATTATGCCCGAAACTTGGCGTTTCTTCAGAGCGAGCTTTTTTAGATTTAACGTTGAACGAAGTGTCTTGTCTTTTTTGCCTTTTACTTGTCACAGCTTTCTCTATAATCTATGTCACTTTTGCATTCTTTTTTCTGTTTAATCTTATAACTTTCCTTTTTATATAGGTGACTGTGGTGTTGTGCCCAAAACATTGTTCTCGTTAGATGACTCTTTATAATTAAGTGACTATAAAAAAATATTGAAATCAACTCATAATTACAATCCTTTACACACAAAGTACTTCTTTTCCAAACAAATTGAAAACCACATTTTTTAACTTTTATTTTACTGCACCTTTCTCCCATTAATTCATAATTTTAAGAAACAGATAAGGTGCAACAATAAGCAATGTTATTTTCCATTGTTATCGGTATGTTCGGTTACAACTGTTGACTTATACATTTAGTACTTGGTGTTTAATGCATACTAAGACAAGCTCTAAGTTCTAAGGTCCACTAGTGCATCTCTCATGTGGTTGAATCATATAAAATTATGAACAAGATATTTACCGATAGTTTCTAATATTTTTGCAGATCCATTCAAACCTTGAAAAGAACTGTTATCTGATGCAAGATTATAGACCCTACAGCTATATATTATTACCTCATCAATATTCAATCTCCCATAAGGTACTGATTCAGTAAAGTAGTAATCGTCGCCAACAAACACATGAAAAATATCTAAAAAAATATTGCCTATAAAAAGAATGGCATACACGCAAATTTAGAAACATACATATATATATATATGACGTAACTCAAGAAAATTTTGCAAGGGAGATTTTCGATTCAAAAGTTTACGTAGATTATAGAAATATTTTTCAAATTTCAAAATTCGATAATTTGATAAATATTGGCTGCCATATTGGATTTGCCAACTTCAATTTTATCAACTCTATAATAGATCTGTAATTAGTGACTGTAACAGCTTAGGAGCACTTATACACATATTATACTGCATGAGAATTTACAATGATATTACCTATTATTATGGAAATCTGTCGAGTCAAAGAGTTCCAAATATTAACGGATTTTTTTCTCGATAAGACATAAGTTACAAAAATTTTGCAGTGAACACTTTCGATTGAAAATTTTACGTGGCTTGTGATCATATTTTTAAACTTGCAAAATTAAGTAATTTTAAAAATATTGGCCGTAATATTGGATCTACTATTTTGAATGTACTAAATTCAAGACTAAGATCGTATTATGCGCCTTATTTTATATCAAAAAACACTTTTTACGCCTATTTTTTCGTCATGTGGAACAAGATATAACGTAGAAACTGTGTTTTTCAACATTTAGTGCCCTCTAGTGCCAACACTTTATCTTCGCCCATTATAAACTAATAGTTATTTATTAATGCATGTAATAAGCTGTTAAAAAAAAATTAAAAAAATTGTCATACTCTTTTAAAAATCGGTTTTAAAACTCAGAACTTGCAAACAAGGGGATACGCTAACCTCAAAATTCTTTTTAATATTTTTATTTTATTCTACGGATAAAAATTCTAACAATTCGTATTATTATTATTTTTTTTAAACGCATTGATTTGTCTCCGAGATAAAAAAGAATGTTAGTCAAAAAATTTTAAAAAATTTCAGTATTCTTTTCAATACAGTACTATTGATCCCCAAAATTTAGAGAGAAAACAAAATTATTTTGTTCCCGTTCACGTGGAATGCCCCATACATACATATATTCGTACTTAAAAACCACAGTTACCTTTATAATTTAAATTATAATTTATTGCTATTTTACCAGTACTAGAAAATTTTAGTTGTTATTGTGATGTTAAATGGTGTACAGTTGCTTTGACGTCTGTAGATATGACAATTATAATACAATACAGAGTACAAACAAGCAACTATGCATTTGTATTCAAATTATTACTGTTTTTCAGTATTTTAAAGGAAATATGAATATAAAAATATTCTTTACGCATTATTTTATAAAAAAATCAGTTTTTCTATTTCATTATTGTGAAGTCAATATTATTTTTCATATTCAACTAATACGGTGCATCATAATATACCATTGAATCCTTCCTTCCTGTGCTTTTATCGTTACACGGAAAAAACATATTCTGGGGCGTATTTGAAAAACGAAAACAAACAAAATTTACACCAGATCATTTATTAAAGAATAAAGCTTCAAATATAGTTTTAATAAATTATAAGTATTTCTTGTTTGTTTTCGTTGTGCTTACGTAAAATCAAATAAGACCAAGAATAATTTTCTTTTGCAGTTAAAGAAGCCATAAGCGGCAATAATGTATAAAGTCACACAATCAGCTAGTAATAGTACGCCCTATAGTTTTTTTTACCTGCGTTTTAATTCAACACTCTGTGCCTGACAAGGCATATAAATTTACTAGAACACTTTCATTCGTTGAAAAATCCTTTGTAAAAAGTCATACGGGCAATAGTTTGATTCCTTTTTTTCAGGGCTGTTTTTTTTAATCTTTTTAAGACACAAAAAAATGCTTTATTCGCCAACAATTATCGGTTCGAAGCAAAGTAATTTTGCCTATAAGATTGTAAGATATTGTTTACTAGAAAGATAAGTTCGATAATTACGAACAATCTCACTCATCTCTTGTTTGATTCATATTTTTCGAAGCTTTTTTTATTCCTTGAAAGATTTTACTTAGGTCAACAGGAAAAGTTTCAATAAAAATAATTCGTGCGAAAAGTTTTATTGTTCACATAGAAATCTCACCTAACTGTGGAAAATGAAATTTTTCTTGTTATCAGCGGTTCATGACTTTTTACTCGTTAAAAATTTTCAAAAACTTCCTTTGCTAAACCTAAGTGAAATCTTTTAAGTAATTAAATAAGCTTTGATAACTTATAATCGAATGATAAACAAAAAAAATTGGTATCAGAAATCGAATCAATCCGAATACTTAACAATATTGAAACATGCAACGTACAATATTAAAAAAAAAAAGATTTTCTTGTACGTAAAATGCCTTATTTTAACGAATGCAACTGCATGCAAGCAAATCACTTAACAATTTGTTTAAAATAATTTATTGTTACTGCAGGTGTCTTGCAATAAAAAATCGGCTTAGTATTCTGTGATTGCTTGTAATGTGTATCACTAACGCCAAAGTAATAGTTGTGAGCCAAGATTGTAAGATCATCTATTATAAATATTATGAAATGAGCAAAAATTTTATGAGCTTCAATTTGTTTCAAAGCATTTTTATTTTAGTAATAGTTATAATTTAATTTGAAAAGACAAATTATGTGTTTCAAGGTAAGTGCTTAGGAATTGATAAGAGTAGATAAGCTATGCTGGTACCAGACCATGCTGCTACCAGACCATGCTGGTACGAGACCACCCACTATAGCTCACCTGCTATATATAACATGGGCTCTGACGGCGCGACTGATACGGGCCGGTACCATCTCAGCCGCTATGGCTCCCCCGGCAGTGGTATGGGAAGCCCCCCCCCCCCCCCGCCCCGTGCTCTGATGCCACGACTCCCCACCTCAGCTCCTCGAGTGCTGAGAGGCGATGGCAAAGGTTTGGAGCGTGGAGGATGTTGCAAGAGGAAGAGAGAGCAAGAGAAAGAGCGAGACGCGGAGGATGCTGTCGAAGTGGGCAAGAGGGAGAGAGAGCGAGTGAATATTGGGACGAGATGTATGCGGTTGGGAACAACTCTCATCGACTCCAATCCCCCATACTGCTCGAGACGCCTGCTCTCTTAGCAGCTTATGTATTTTCTCATCTTCGACGCGGTCCTTCTATGCCTGCTTACTCAATCGCATTTTTGTTTTCAATCGGAGTGAGAGATATGATTAGCCGAGGCAAGCACGTTGTGTACAACGCTCGGCACGAGTAAAACGATGCTCATACCTCTCCTCTCTTACGCATTATAATATTCTGGCATAGGGTTTATATTAGCGGATGTGTACGCGCGTATCAAGTTTTTTTATTTTTCAAAACTAATTTTATTGCACCTTCAGTTATACATCCAGGTAAGTATATCATTTGGTCGTTGCTGTTCTTTCAATAGCCAGTTTTTCAAAGCTGCGGCATCCTTCGCAGCACAATATGCTGAATCGAATGTATGATTTGGGCATTTAACATCATCTCCACTCATTTTTTTCAAAGATGGACATTCCTTGACATCATTAATGTACCTATAACAAAAGTAATTTTCACAGTTACGCATGTGTGGTGGATCATATCGATTACTTGAGCCATATACCTATTTAATAGCACTGCTTGTAGCCATTTCGTTTTTTCGAGACCTTTGACATAAATAACATCATCCTTTTTGATATTTGATCTAAAAGTAGCACATAAGCCCTCGTAGGGCTCTTCTCCCGAGCTCCAACGTAAACTATGATAGTTGCATTCCAACCAACGATTTTCACACTTTTTCTTAGATGAAAGCTGCGCCCCAGACTATGGGGGCTTGAAGAGAAATACTGATGGTATAGAATTTTCTTGCAGAGAAATGATAGCCACCTCCTTGAAAATAGATCCATTAAGGGTAGTCTTGAAGCTTTAAACGTCGACCACGTATTTAGTGATCTTAACACTGGCACGATAATCAGCCAACTAACACCTACATCGATATGTAATCTTTTTTTATATAACCGCTTGTCACCGCTCTTATCGCTTTTATAGAGACAGACCAGTATAAAAACAAAGCACAAGCATACGGTTCAGTGAAATACGTCAACTCGAGCTGTGAGCATCTTACAGAAACTCCACGATAATTTTGCTACTGCCGACACTGTGGAGCGTAATATTCGATAGCACTGTGGTTAATCATGACTTCAACGCAGCAGTTCAAAGATACGGCTAATGCTGTATTAGAAGCATATAATAATGTGCAAAAACTTGAAAGAACGACCGAGGCTGCTGTCCATATACAAAGACTTTTAAACCATGGGTACGTTACTCTGGAAAGAGCTGATATTTTCGGTCGACAAGTGAACTTGACAGTGGCGGTGAGACAAAAATTACAAGCTGCTGTTGCCTTAGTAAAGACTATTGTACAACTGCTTCAGGACCGCTTAGAAGTTGTGGAATCAGTGAAAGTGTTTAAAAATGAACCGGAAGATTTTCCAGCAGCCTTGAGTGATACTTAGTCTGAAGAACAGCAGCAGAACTGTTTCAAAATGAACCAAGTGATTTTTTGTCAGATGTTGTAGGCACTGGAATAGCGGCAACAGTAGTGGAAAATAGCTCTATCAGTTTAAATGATGTGAACAGTGCTTTTGAAAATCGTATTAAAACAGTTGTAATTGCAAATATAAAACATTTAGATCTTTACAAATTTTTAAATCATGCTAAAAGACAGTTTATAAAAAAAGTACAGACGATTCTCGAACATCAACATAGCTTAAAGATAAACACCGTATTAACTGCAGAGTATGCGATAGTTAAAGATGATGGAGAAAGTGTTGATGTGAAACATTTCAACACAAAATCAAAAGTTATCTACTCTACGACTCATTTGAATGAATGGTTTGTGCTTAACGTTCAATAGCCTATTGAAAAAGATGTTGAGGAGTTTGAAGAAAAAGAATCGGGGTGGTCTCTACGATCAATACTCAATATTATGCTGAACATCAACAAATTTAATCCGATGAGAGGTAGTTCATTCATCGACTTACCTGTGTATGTGAGAAAAAAGTTGGCATGCGATAATGTTATGAAAAGTGATAATCAATGCTTTAAATGGGCCATACTCTTAGCATTACATCCAACAACATCACATGCAAAACGCACTTCACAATATAGACAGTATGAAAATGAATTGAATTTTAAGAACATTGAATTTCCTATGGATCCAAGACAAATTAGAAAGTTTGAAAAGCAAATTGGTGTTTTAAATAATTTATACTTTTTAAAGGAGAATAAAGGCAATACGTATGAGGTAATTCCTAGATATGTAACTGCACAGAAAAAGGATAAACATGTGAATTTACTTCTCAGCGAAAGTTATTATATAGACGAAGATGAAGAAAAAAAGGATAAAAATAACGAGCATAGTCAACACTACGTTTAGATAAAAAATGTATCCTGCCTGATAAACAAGCAGACGTCTTCTCGCGATCACAGGTCATTTGTGTGTGATCGATGTCTACACTTCTTTTGGACTGCTGAGAAATTAGCAGCACCTGAATCTGATTGCAAGAATGTTAATCACTGCAAAATTACGCTTCCACGGAAGAACAACGTGGATAATATACTAGAGTTCAAGAATTTTACTCACAACAATAGAGTGCCTTTTATAGTTTACGCAGATTTTAAATGCTTATTGAAACCTGTACAGGGTGATCGTGCATATCAACAGCATGAGACATTTAGCATTGGATTTTTCATAAAATGCAGTTATGATGATGGGAACTTGCAATACAAGAGCTACAGGCGAAGTGGAGAAGATGATAAATCACCAGCTTATTGGTTTGTAAATAACCTCCACTCACTTGCCTTGGAATTGCAAAAATTATATAAAAATCCGAGGCCAATGTTGAACTTAACACTCGAAGAAAGAGTCGAGTTTGACAAAGCTCCTTTCTGCCACATTTGCAATAAGCCTCTGGACATGAAAGACAAGAAGATTTAAGACCACTGCCATCTTACGAGAAAGTGAGTACTAAGCATTATTTTCTCATGTAATCATACTATTTTCAATATAATTTTATCAAATTATGTATTATTTTCAGATATTGTGGCCCCGCAGATAACTCATGTAACCTCAATTATCAAGACTTAAAAGTGATAACGGTGGTTTTTTACAACTTAAGTGGTTACGATTCACATCAATTTATAAAGGAGCTCGCTACATGCTTTCGCGGACAAGTGCAGCTTCTCCCGCAAACGAAAGAAAAATACATATCTATCACGAAATTCGTTAAGGGAACTGACATAAACCTTCGATTCATCGACTCCTTCAAATTTATGGCTTCGTCTCTAGATAAATTATCATCATACCTGGAAAAGTTCAACATAGTAGAGAAGATATTTACCGAGGATG
>JAPYYV010001356.1:0-26774 GCA_030522625.1 Copidosoma aretas | reverse complement strand
ATATTTTTTTTTTTTATATTCATCATCGCCCCCTTAGTTAGGGGCTCAGACATGGCGTTTTGACAACCATTGTTGTATTACGCCATACGGTATATAGCACGGTGTTATTAATCGGTTTTTATCGGTAGGTAGGGAACAGTGGGTTAGGTAGAAGAACGATTTCCACCCTGGAAAAAAACTTTTTCATTTTTTGAAAAAATCTTTGCCCAGAGTGGGAATCGAACCCGGCCATCAACATCAGCAGGCAGACACTCTTCCTACTGAGCCATCACGCGGCACAGGAATATATATATATATATATATAGATAGATAGATAGATAGACACAGATATGTAGTTATGTCGACATGTCATCTTGAATCAAATACTTTTTACATCTTAAAAAAAAGCAACAGAGGCAAGAAATAACGATCTTGATAGGTTGTGATAGAGCACCAATATCGAGGCACACTGATACACAGTAGATATAACAACATAATCTTAATTTCTCTTGTTTTAAATATATCTTAATTAAATCTGACTATAAAATTTTAAAACAATTATAGCATATGCAGAAATTAATATAAACAGATACAGATCATTTCAAAATGATTTTAGGACATCACCTTTAAAAATTAGGAACAACGTCATATCTCAAAGGAAAAGCAAGATGAGCAAAAATAATAATTTGTATTGAATTCGAAAGGGAAAAGAAACATCAGGAAAAAATTTGAAAAAATTATAACACTTTTAAAATAATAATATGCATGTGCATAGATGATTTAAAAATGATTTTAGGACAACATGAAATTTAAAAACCCATAAACCGCCATATTAAAAAAAAACACAAGATGGGCCAAAAATAAAAATTTTTTCACGTACTTTTCAAAGAAGAAAGAAACATTAAGGCACACAAGTGTATTAGTTTGGGCAGACAGTACAACATAACCTTAATTTTCAATATTCTAGATATATTTTGATGATCATGAAGTGAAAAATTAAAAAAAAATTATAGCACATCCGGGATAATAATGTAACGTGGACAGTTTGTAACAAAATGATTTTAAGGTAACATAATCGTTAAAATTTTTTAAAATCTTGTATCTTCATAGGAAAGCAAGATTGGCCAAAAGTAATCATTTTTCCCGGTTTACTTCAGGGATAAGAAATATCGAGGTCGTTAAATAGAGACATTAAAACGTTAATCGCAGTTTCCGTTCATGAAAGAAAAAGAAACATTTTTTAAGAAAGTTATAACACGTTCAAGGAATCAGTAAGGAAATCATTATGAAATAGTTTCGTAGCAACATAGCCTTAAAAAATGAGATGTATTGAAAAGACAGCAAGATAGGCCAAACATAACTATTTTAACGATTGGCCGAACATGACTATTTTAAAAGGGAAAAAAATATCGGATTACACAAATAGAGAGGACTTTGTCGGCAATGCTACATATACTCAATTTTCTCTATTTTAGCAGCATTTTCATGAAATCAAGGTTGATTTTTTGATAAAATTAAAGCATATTTTTTTCATACCACTACTCTCAAACATTGCAACTGTATTAAATTGTGTCTGTTGTTTGATAAATAATAGTGAGAAGAGCTTCGTTCCAGCCGGGTGTCCGATGACATCTTTTATCCTTTTTTATTGATGCGCGTGCCAAGTTTAAACAAAATCACGTTTGCAGTTATGAAGATATTTATACAAATGTAAAAAAATTTGCTTACGGTTCCTATGTTAAGTGCATACGAAACCAGCAGGCACTTTCTGCTATAGGCTTGTTATTTCACGTGGCACGATGGCTTCTCACAAAATAACTATCAAAAGCCGTTTTAATCAAAATTATGATGGGAAACTCGGTGTGGCCTTTAATTAGACCTTTTACTTTAATGCTTTTATTGAAATATGTATTTTCAAAAATTTATAACACACTTTTCCCCAAAAAATGATGCACTAACTATACTGTTTACTTTTTATTTATCTCCCAAATGACAATTATTTATTAATGCTATTTGACTTAGAATTTAAGAAACTAGATGCCTCGAATTATATTCTGTAATTTTTTCAAAACACATTGTTAATACATCAATGAATACTGGCAAGTTAAACACAAATCATAGAGGTATAAGAATACAGCGGAAAAGTCAAACACTAAGTAGCAGCGACAGCAAAATTGAGTGTAACGAGGCATCTATCTTTGTCTGACAGAGCCACGTGACTTGATAGTCTGCAGGTCAGGGAGAATCGGAGAGTAAGCAAGCCACACCAGTCAATCGCGTATCTCTGCCACACAAAGACAGTTTTCTAGTCTCATAGCCATCTTTCTTATTCCTGCAATCGGAAAACACATCCGCTGATCAGCCTTATTCATAAATCTCTAAGATACAAACCCAGTTCCCGTAATAGAGAGAGCAGACTGTTATAATCTGAGTAAATTTACATGAGTACATTACAAATTAAATTAGTAAGTTTATATTAGCGTAGGCACGAAAAGAACAGATAGCTATATACATAATGTGTATGTGCTGTAAGTCACATTGACCGTGGCCGTTGCCGAGCACGCACGCTCTCATCGCTCTTTGTCTAAGTGATCCTTGTTAGTCATTGATTCCACTAATAAATATGTATTTTCAAGTATCAATACATTTTTTTTGTCTGATCTACTACATAATTATTAGAATATTCAACCCGGGCGTTTTTGCGGAGGTTCGTACGACTTTTTTTCACAAAGAGTCTCACAGAGAGAATATCATTTTCCCGGGCCGCTGCCCACCCCCCCTCTCGCGGAATTGACCCGAATCCTTCAAGTATTTAGGCTCTGGAACATCTGGAAATCTCAGGAAATTTTTTGAGCCAAGGTAGTGAACACCTTTATTGAGTACAAGTAACTGGAATACACTTTTTCAAGATTATAGCTCCGCAGAAATTACATATATAGTGTCTGGCATTCCTATAAAACCAACATTATGTCAATATAAAAGCTTAACAAAGGATGAAGAGCTATTATATTTAAAAACAAGTGTATTATATTCACTCGTACTCAACATAAAATGTAATAAAAAGCACTAAACTGCAGATGCGAAGAAATTACATAGGAATACATAAGAACGCATATCATAGGAGTTTTTATTAACGAGCATAAATTATCCATCTAAGTAATAGTCAATAGCAATGACGTACTCGTCGGGCTACTTGGGGTTACTTTAACATGCTCGGTGTATTACGGCATCGGCACAAGTCCGTCCGCGATTTTGCACTAAAATTCATCGTTTAGGACGAAAGAAATCATAGAATTAAAGAAATAAATTTTTTGTTTATAATCAAAAGATGCTAATGGTCATGTTCAACGTAAGAAGCAATAGAATTAAAAAAAAAAAATGCACTGATGGGTAATTTTTGGATTATTAGTGTTTTACGTGATTAAAGTGTTTTACGTGAGAGTTCACGTTAACCTCAGAAGTTTTTTAAAAAAATCGGAGAAGTATTTATCATTGTGATAGTACTATACTACTAAGAAACATAATATTATATGATAATCATTTGGCTAAGTAAGTATTTAACAGGTGGATCTATATACTACTGTGAGATTTATTACATAATAATGTAATGGTAATTATGTTAACTTTACATGTTATATTATTTTACAAATGTATGACTGTAATCATGGTATTATATTAGAATCACTGAATAACTCACAAGTTACACAAAATACTACTGACTCACAAGTGATCTTTTATAGCAGGCTCTTCAATTTTTAAATAGTACACCTAGTTTGTAAGGATTCTGATTAGCAAACCCTATAAAAAAGCAATACATAATTACGAAGCCAATAAACTATTTATTGTAATTGTTTCTCATAATACATCTCGGCAACGATGTATGCTAGCATATAAAAGTAGTCTCACTAACTTATATTATAAAGAATTTTCACATGCTGCATTATGTATTGCATATTCAGAGGATAAAGTATAGTCTCAATAACTTATATTATAAATAATTTTTCAGATGCTGAATTATGAATTGCATATTTACAGGAATTGCTCATTACAGGATCCTTACAAACTATCTGAGCTATTTGAAAATTAAAGAGACCGCAAACAAAGATAATTTATGAGTCAGTAGTGTTTTTCGGGAACTTGTAAGTTATTTAAAGATTCTAGTATAATAGCATGATTACAGTTATACATTTGTAAAATAATACAAGGTATAAAGTTGATATAGTTACCATTACATTATTATATAATAAATCTCACAGAAGTATATAAATCCATCCGTTAAATACTTGCTTAATGCCAATTACCAAATGATTATTATATATTATTATGTTTCTTAGTAGTATTAGTACGATCGCAATGATAAATACTTCTCAGATTTTTAAAAAAAATTTTTAGGTTAACGATAACTCTGATGTAGAATACTTTATACAGATGAAATTTCCACTGCTCACATCCGATCCACTCTGGCCAAGTGGGTAAGGTACTTGACTGGTAATCTTTACATTACCAGGTTCAAGACTTATCAGTGCATTTTTTTTTTTTTTATATATTGCTGCTTACGTTGAACATGACTGTTCGCATTATTAAATTATAAACAAATGATTTATTTCAAAGT
Source organism: Copidosoma aretas (assembly GCA_030522625.1). Classification (NCBI taxonomy): domain Eukaryota; kingdom Metazoa; phylum Arthropoda; class Insecta; order Hymenoptera; family Encyrtidae; genus Copidosoma; species Copidosoma aretas. The sequence continues at coordinate 22,183 of JAPYYV010001356.1, read as the reverse complement.
TTTAAAGCTTTTATTAAAGTTCAAACGTAAGAACTTACGTTAAAACTTATGTAAGAACTTACATAGGAATATGTTCGAAAATCAAACGAAATTTCATACGTAAGTTCTTACGTATGGTCTTACGTAAGAACTAACGATTGGCCTTACGTGTTATCTTACGTATGATCTAGCAAAATATAAACATTTGGGTAAATATCATCAATTATACTTATATAGTTAAGTCATAAGCATAGAAAATGTAAATACATTTTTATCATGTATTTACTTCATACGAATATAAAGTTCAAGTATCATGTATTTACATTTTTCATGCTTACGACTGAACTTTGTAAATACAATTACGCAATATTTAATTAAAATAAATACATTAGATTTATTAAAATAAGTTATTATCTAGATATTATAAGAATATTTCTATTGTTCAGAAATAATACATTTTTTTGTTTACTTAGTTCACTCTCAAGTCTCGGTACTGTGTTTTACAAAATGTCAAGTTTACTTTCATTTCTAATTTCATAAATATGTAGGTAACAAATTACTTGGAATAAAAATTGAAATAAAATTTATTTGATTATATTTATACAGTTCAATCGAAAGCATGAAAAATATATTTACATGATGGTTCTACTTAATAAAGACGTAAATTGTATAGCCTGTATCTCATCTACTCTGGCCAAGTGGATCAGATGTCCGCCTGACAATCTCACAGCCCGAGGTTCGTGTACCATTGCCAGTATTTTTTTTTTTTTATTACTATTGTTGATATTTTTATGAATGTAAAAATATAACCAAAACATTCAAAAATAATTTTTTTTTAATTCACCGAATCAATGTGAATTCAAAACGGAATCAACATTGAATCGATGCTGAATCAACGTTAAGTAGACGTTAAATCAACGTTGATTCAACGATGTGATTTACGACTGGTTTCAGTATTCTTTCTATTCGTAGAATCAACGTTGATTCTGCGTTGAGTCAATGTTGATTCAACATTGATTTAACGTTGATTTAACTCTAAAATCTGCGTTGATTTAGCGCTGATTCAACGTTGAGATTTTTGAAAAATTTTTATCCGATTTCGATATCTCAAGGCTTGAATTCTTTCTTAAAAGATTTCGAACAAAATTACCGAAGAAATTTTATAAAATATGTAAGGGATAAAAAGTACGGTCCTATTGTTGATATGTTCCACAAGATTTTGTAAAAACAATTGTACCAATGGTTACGAGCCTCCTTAAAACATGCAAATTGAAAGTTAACATCTCGGAAACGGCACACTAAATCTTTATCAAACTTTAACCACCTGAGTATAGTAATGTTAACAACTTACATTCGAAGTTTCAACATATTCGTAGAAAAAAACAATATTGGCATGAACTGTCTCAAGGGGGCTGTCATACTAGAGATATTGAAAACAGTGGAGGCAAGTCAGCTCGAAAAGCGTCCGCTCGGTAGACAGAAAAAGACTAGACTGGTCTTGCATCTTTCTCGCACCTCTCTGTTGATTGACTCTTACAGTCCACACTTACAGCATATGGTAGGCAGGGTAGCCAGTGCTTAACAAAACAAAAAAAGTAGAAAAGTAACCATTTTTCTCAAGAATAGTGATATAATAGTGCCATTTTTCAAAAATTAGTGACGCAAAAGTGACTTTTTTAATCATATACTACTGAAATTCAAAAAAAATTTTGAACTGGCCATGAAAGGAAAGATAATATTAATAGGTAATCACCAGATTTTTATACTTTTTACGTGTTTCTTTATTAGTAAAAGTTCTGTAAAACAAAAAACAAACAGAATTTCCTCAACCCAAGTTTATAGATTTAAATACAATTAATATTGTAGGGAGCGGTCGTAGCTCAGTTGGTTAAGGCGTGAGTCTCAGTCAGCTGAAATACGGCTGTTCAAATGGGGCATGGGTTCAAATCTCAGTGGGAGCCATTTGGAAAAAAATTTCAGAGTTGTTCCCGGCTGGAATTGGTTCACAGGCCTCGCGGCTGGTCTTGGTGGTGGTTTTCTCAATAGGACAGGTTTTTCCATCACCACAGCGTGCTCCGTGGAGTCTATCTCGGGTGACCCTAAGCAAATGCAGGACTAGTTGAGATAGTTGTAGGTAGAGCAGCGGAGTTATATGAGTCAAGAGTTTAGGTAAGCAGGGTTGCCGGTTTTGGAATTAGTGTAATCCGAAATCCGAATTTTATCTCGAAGTGCGGAATGCGCCAGGGTTAATTCCAAATTCCACTCCGGAGTGCGGAATGCACCAGGGTTAATTCTGAATTCCACCCTGGAGTGCGGAATGCACCAGGTTCAATTCCGAATTCCACCCTGGAGTGTGGAATGCACCAGGGTTAATTCCGAATTCCACCCTGGAGTACGGAATGCGCTAGGGTCAATTCCGTATTCCTCTTTGGAGTAGGGAATTGTGTCGGATTTAATTCCAAATCCTATTCCAGAGAATGAAATTTTAAATAGGATGAAGTACTTTGGTTTTTGCTTTATTATAGGTCATTTAAAAGATTTTTTGTTAAGTAACGTATCGTATTAACTTTGTATTACCTAAACTAAAAAATTCACTCAGAAATTTGAGAAAATATCATTGTTAGAGAGGAAATATAGTCAGGGTTGCCGGTTTTGGAATTAGTGTAATCCGAAATCCGAATTCCATCTCGGAGTGCGGAATGCGCCAGGGTTAATTCCGAATTCCACTCCGGAGTGCGGAATTATGTCGGATCTAATTCCGAAAAAGAATTAATTCCCTGCAACACTGTAGGTAAGCGGTCTTAGGCAGGGAAGTAGTAGAAGGGTTGTATTAGGATCAATACCCTTCACACTAAAGTGGTGGAGGTGCCCGGAAAAATCAGCGACAGTGGGTGTACGGGTATAAAAATACATTAAAAAAAAAAATCATCACAATACAATAAAATTATTGTTTGAAAACAAACAAAAAAATTTACTGGAGCACAATTATAATGGTTATGTGTCATTTTGACCCTGCTCTTTCGGTATGCTTAAACTTTTTAGCAGAATTTTTTAAGAAGTGGTTGACCACTTACCCGAGTAAAGTGCCAGTTCTTTTCGTTATTTTTCTTTGAAGAGGTTCATTCTAAAGCTTCTCAGTTTTATAACGCATGGCTTTAACTCCGGTCAACATTCCTTGCGCAACTTTGATTGCAGTAAGGTCCTTGGCTTTCAAAGCGGCATCGAGTTTTTTGAAAGCGTCATCAAGAAGCTGGTCAGCGGCTTTTCACTGCTCCTGGAAAGCACCCTGGGACTTGCTTAGCTTCTTCTAAAGCTCTTCCAAAGATTATTCGTCTGCCTGCTCTTGCCTCTCCCTGGCCTCCCTTTTCCGAGCAGCTTATTTGTCTTCTGCCACTTTTCGTACCCGCGCCTCCTTAAGTTATCGCTTTTCTTGTATATGTGCCTCGTAACTATGATAGGCGTTATAACCAGCGGACAAACGCTTCCTTGTCATTGGCAGGAAGTTGGGTCGACCTTTATACGCTGTCAGTTTATTCCTCACCCAGAGTTTTGGATTAAATAACCGCTCCTGCATTCGAGCCTGTTCGGGGCGAATTTGCTGTTTTGACTCGGAAAATCCTCTTTCTACGTCTGCACTTCCGTGGCCCATTGTTAACAGCTTTTACTAATTTGCTAACGTTTGGAAATTGGGCTGATTATCGAGGCCATTCATATCAAATATTTGTCACCGAAAATGATTAATTTGTAAGCTCGAGTCATAGGCTGGGAGATTTTCAAGTTTCAAGAGTCGTCATTCATCCTTGAGCAGGTCTTCGTGTACTACCAGCTCGAGGCACAACATTTTAAGCACCAAAACAGCACTGCGTGGACTGTTGGAGTTTTTCACAGTATCAGGTTAAAGGCACCTCAGATGTTTGCCGTCGGGCCATCTACATAAAATATATTTTACCCATAAGTGCTTGATTCTGGGCATCCTGATTTCAGAACGTCTATTTCCTTGCACTGGTTAAACAGGGTGTTAATTTTCTCTTCACAGTCTACTTGCTTTAACAGACGACAGTTACTATCTTTCTTATAAATTATATTTTGAGACAACCTCTACTAGTCGAAATGAGGGCAGGTTTGCAGAATCGCCTAAGCAGCATGACATACAGAGAATACAACTCATTATAGAGCAAATGTATCATGGGCTAAGACTTTTAAAAGATCTTTGAAATTGTTTCAAAGAGCTTAGCAGAAGATACTTCAGCACGAAATGTTGGATCTTATATTTACGTCCTAATGTGCGAATATCTTTGGCTATAAAATTTTTTAATGGCTTTGATAAGTAATTTTTGTTTTCGCAGTAAGAAAGTAGTGATTTATTAAGGCTGGTCATTGCTCAATACTGCACTTCTTGCGTCTGACAAAGTTAGCCATCTACTGACAACATTCTTGATAAGACAATGAAGAGCGACTTTTCAATTCTTCAGACTTGTAATCTTTGAATCTACTTGGAAAAGAATCAAAAAAGTTATAAACTTTAGTGATAAATTGTGAGACTCTATCCCTGAAAACTTCTAAGCCAGCCAAAAGTTCGGGGGAGCACGCTCCGGTGCAGAGCACTCTACGACCAGAGACAAATTGTCGAACCGCCGCGACGCTCGCGTGCTGGCACGAGAGAAAAACGAAGCACACTTTATAATAATCATTCTATTTAGCGTAAAAGAGCAGTGTATCGTCTATTGTTAGGTGCGTAATAATAATTTCAATACCAATCAGATCAAACGCATGAAACAAACTATACGCGCGCTCCTTTAAATTTAATTAAACTCGAGTAAACTGTATCAATTATAAACAGTATAAAACTTTTGTTCTTCCTAATGTCATACCCTGCAGCACATTTCCAAACATGTCTTTAAATAATGCAACTATACATCACAGAAATTTCACGAGAACGCAGACTGTACAAACTTCGTTGCCCACTTCAGCTCTGCTGCTATAGCAACATCGTTTCTTGAAAAAAGTTGAACTGTGTTCTATTCGTTACCTGAACTTTTCACTCGAACGCTACACTGAGAGAAAACTAACGTGGGCTCTGTCCCTCAGGTATCGCAGCTAAGTTACCATGCACGTAGATCAGTGGGCGACTTACTGTGAGTGCAAGGCGCACCAGCTGCACCACTCCCCCGGCTCGCACGCCTGACCATAAGATTTGTGCTCTTACCGCGCCACACTGGCCTGTAGAGCGTTCTCAGTGGTGCACTAGTTGTACCAACTACTGAACCGAGGCGCGAAGACGAGTAGTCAATTTGGTATAGCGTCTGCACTTTGCGGTGCAATCGACGCTCTAGTCTTTTCTCGGTGTAGCATCAGTTTCTGGCTACACATTATTACTTACAGAAAGAGCCTGGCAAGATAAATAAAGGAAAATCGTAGTACGTACGAACAATCATATTTTTTTATATTTGTATTTAATCACATCATTTCATAAATTTTATGAGGTACGCGCTGACTCTAAAAAAGCACTAAAATGCACATTTTAGGAGGCTCTAGCGCCAACTCCGTAGCTAGTGGGGCACTTATCACGAAGTTACGTTCAACATGCCAGTACTCAAAAAGTACTCAACGGATCCGGCCCAAAAAATTCACAGACATTTCTCAGACTGTCTAGTATTTCTCAGTTTTTGTGAAAGTTTCTAAATTACGTGGTTTCCTCGGAAAAAAATTATAACCTACAGAGGAAAACTCCAATCGACAAAAGTGTGTACTAAATTTTCAAAAACCTAAAATTTTTGAATACTACATTATGCATGTATCTTTCAAGAAGGTGTGTAGAAAATTTCAGATAAAAATATTGAAAAGAAGAAATTTGAGAAGCAATTCAGTGAGAAAATTTTGTGCCGCACTGCGCTGCAACACGTGTTTGGGCTGTTAATGGCCGTAACTTAGAAACTGTCAACAGAAACTGAGAAAAACTAGACAGTCTAAGGAAGCTTTGTGAATTTTTTGGGCTTGATCCATTGAATACTTTTTGAGTACTGGCAAGTTTAACGTAACTTCGTGATAAGCGCCCTACTATAGGTACGGAGGTAGCGCTGGAGCCTCCTTAAAGATGATAAGCTCAAAAATAGTTACGACAGTACCTTTTTTTTTAAATAGTAGATATAGTAAGCGTATTTTTCAAAACGTGACTAAAAGTGACAATGATGACTTGCTGGCCACCTTGACGGTAAGCAGAGCTAATCGAAAGGGAGATGCGAAGAGATGCATGACCTGTCTGGGTTTCTTTCTTTTTCTACCGAGCGGACGGTTCCAAGAACAGGTAACCGTATTGCCCCCTGTATTTATAATATCTATATGGTTGCCATGAGTTCCAGTAAGCTTAAAAAATAAGTTTTTTGTTTGCATAGTTTCAATTTAGGTATTCTTATAAACAACCTGTAAATAAGTATTCAGTCTGTTTCCCTACCTACGTAAGTTATCGCGAGCGGAAAATAGCGGTACTAGTGATACTAATAATTTTAATTATAATACTAATATAACTAGCACGTCCATACAATTTCTGATAAAAGTAATAACAGTAACAATAAAAATGCAAAAAAAAAGTTTTTCTCTGTAGCTTGAACCTGCTACCATCGGGTCCAAAAGAAGGAAGCTAGCCTACTATTCTAGTCTTACTCTTGTTTCTAGTAATACAAAATTCCATATACTCATCGATTATTCCATATTCTTCAGTTTTTTTAGCAGATTATCAAACTTTGCAGAAGGCGTTTACATTTTAGCCTAATAATAACGATTTTGTCTCTCAAATATCGATTTACCGTATCAATAGCTAATAATTAAGTCTAAAGGTGTAAATTTATCGATCGTTGCAAACTGCCGACACTAAACAATCGAGGAAATTCTTTATGAACTAATTTTATCCGATATAAGTAAATCAGTTTACGAATACTTAATGAATTTCTAAAGAATCCTTTTTTGAACAAATGAATGAATTCATTAAGAATACAATCAGTTTATCATACTTATTATAAATTAATATTTAATCATTTTAAATAAATTCACTGAGAATACACTTCCATACATTCTTTTGGAATTGAACATAATTTTCAATGCCTTCTGGGGACTATAAAATTAAAAGAATAGTTGAAAAAAATTACGCTACACAGTAAAATAATTATAAAAGGTATATAAAGCTAGCTTAACAAATTGATTTTTCCCACGCCCAACATGCACTATGATGTGTGGCTAATTAGTCGCTCAATAAAAAAATTTGTCGATCCAGCCGTTAATCGACAAATATACGTAGTGCTACTTTTATATCAAGCTGGCACTACATACATCGTAGCTCGACACAGGAATGGCGTAGAGGAATCCCAAGGGTACAAAAATGATCACTTATTTGTCGCTGAAAGATAGCACCCTTGAATAATTTGTCGCGGGTCCAGCGTCCAGCAGCCCAGCAAAAAACTTCTGAGCGGGCTGCAAGCTTGCACTACACATAGCGCATTTCGACACAGAATATTCATTTCAATAATTCGCATATTAAAACTACTCTGGATAATATACAGAATCAAACCTTAATGTTATGTCTATTAAGCTAGCGTAGCCACATAGTAAAGCGACAAAACTGATAACACCACAATTTGTTGCTAATTTTTTGCTAAAAGCATGTGCTAAGATCGATTTTTTTGCCGATCACTCTGGGCTAGAAGCGATAAAAAATCGAATCCAGGGTATCAAGCCATCAGCGCGCATCGCGTATGTCGTCACGGGGACAGCTACAGCAAATCGGTAGATGGCATAATTTGTTGCTAAAATGTCGCTGAAAGCATGTGCCAAGATCATTTTGCTTATCTCCCCGGGTTATAAACGATGAAAAAAACGTATCAAGGGTATCAACTATCCAGCCAGCAGCGCGCATCACGCATCTCGTCACAAGAGACAGTTACAGAAATTAAGGAGGCGGCATAATTTGTTGCCAATTCGTTGCCGAAATGCATTGATATATTTTGTTGCCGATCTTATGAGGACTGCAAATCGAAAGAGCCGTCAGCGGATGGCTTTGATACAATTTAAAATAATGTTATTGTTTGATTTGCCAGTACTTAAAAATTTTTGCTCTCAGTCAATTAATTATCCCACAAATAAAAACCGCTGTCAATTCATTGGCACAAAGCTTTCTCATATTTTTTTCTTTGTCATCATTTATTTTGGATGCAACTATATCTTTTTAAAATATTATATTTTTATTATAAAAAATTTAACCCAACAATAACGAACTTTCATGTGAAATTATATTCATGTATAAATCTTTGTATTAGACAAATTAAATTCTATGAAAATATTGATATTCAATTGAAAAATTTTATAACCAACGATGAAAAACCAATTAAAGAATTTAGTTACAAAAAAAAATGTTAGTCAATGAATAAAATAAGATGACGTAAATAAATTTTTTCTCGAAAATTAATGAAATCTTATCAAATAAATGCCAACTTCCTTCGACTTAGAACCGAATCTTAAGTTTTTAAAATCTCATCTGTAGATCTTGTTAACCATAAAATTTATATGATATTTCATGATTATCATAATTAATTACCCGATCCGCTGCCAATTAATTAACACAAAGCTTACTTAACAACATTCTTCATCATATTTAATTAAAAAGAGATAAAATAAAATATAAGAATGATTTAAAATGTAAAAATAAGCTGTTTCCATGCTCTATTATATGGAATTATTATAAAAATAAGGTAATAATTATAACCTGAATAATACAAAAAATATTGGTAAAACTTTTTTGAATTAGAAACAATTATCTATAGAACATAACTATTGACGAAATCAAATTTATACTTTTTTCCCCGAAAACAGCAAAAACCGGTTTTTTAGCATCAAAAATCGTTATAACAACCTTGAACAAAATGCTCCCATAGGAATATTACGAGGAGGGTTACCAAGTGCAACGTTTCTAAAATGTAGAAATTATCGAACTATTAAAATAATGATGCAACATAATTTGAATCTTATTGATTTGAATAAATATAGGCAAAAAGAATAGATCAAAAATTTATTTCAAATATTTTATGAAGCAAAATATAAAAAACCCTGAAATAAATCAGAAGAATGGTTTCAAAAATGAAAAACAGACAATGTATCAAACAAAAAAGTTTTTAAATATAAAAGAAAGAAACGCAAAAATAAATTAAGCATGCCCAGCGAAGTAAATTTACAATGGTATTTTGATAATGTCGGACGTTGAAGCCTTACAAACAAAGTAGTACATAACAACAGACTTTTTTACAGTGTACATTAAAAAAAAAGTAGAACATGTAAGTGAGATAGCTTGGTGCCAATAAATTAGCAGCGGTTTTTTTATTTCAACTTTAAAATAAGAACGCACATGTTTATGATGTAACATTGTTTTTTTTATGTCACATTTGTATGCATGCAGAAGAGAAATTAATTCTGTCATTTTTTATCATAACCGAGAATATGCATATGGAAAATAACCTAAATATTCCATAGCAATGATCAGAGTTGTTTCAATTTAAAAATAAAGGTATTCAAATACAATTTTTGTACAAAGTAGCACCAGAAAATACGCGAGATCTAAGATTCTTCGTTATATGTCAGGAATATTGTAACGTACTAATATAATTACCTTTTGACCTGAGGTTTTCCTAGTTTTCAAATATCTTGATCGACTAAAAAACAAAAATATATTTTTCCTTGCATGGACATATATTTATACAATTATATATTTATACAAAAATGTATCATGTTTCAACAGTAATTTAGTCCTTAAAATGATTCCAACGTGTTTCGGAGCTACGCTGGTACCGTCGACTCGTGCGCTCAGCATACATCGGCTAAGGCATCCGGTTTAGCCCAGATTTCAAAACATATTCTTAAGGCAACAAATAAGCGACAAATTTTGGTACCCTTGCGGTTTCCCTACGCCCTCCCTGTGTCCAGATTCGCTATGTGTATTGCCAGCTTGGAGTTCGCTAAGATGTTTTTCGCTGGGCTTCTGGACGCTAGACACACGAGAAATTATTTAAGGGTGCCATCTTTCAGCGACAAATTAGCTACAAATTTTGGTACCCTTGGGGTTTTTTACGCCATTCCTGTGTTGAGATACGCTATGTGTAGTGCCAGTTTGGAGGTTGCTCAGACGTTTTTCGCTGGGCTGCTGGACACTAGACACGCGATAAATCATTTAAGGGTGCCATCTTTCAGCGACAAACTAGCGTCAAGTATTTTTGAACAGTTTAAAAAAAGTTTTTTCAAAGTTATACTTTTGTTGGCGCGTTACCCCCTGTAAGACAGTAATTTTAACATTCTCTGAAATGTGTAACGGAAGTGAATTTGAATTCCAATTCTTTACCTCCCTAAAATGTGTAACGGGAGTCACAAAAATGTATAACAGAAGTAAATTTGAATTTCTAAGCAAAGAAAAAAAAACACTTTCAACGATATCCGAACTCACGACCTATTGCACGTAAGCGAAGCACCGTATCCATCTAGCCACGAGCTATTTCCTCTAGAATGTTACTTTTATTGCCTCTTATATGGTGGTTAATACCTTATTTCTAATTAAAATTTTTTTTCTACTGTTTATAAATTATTTGTTTTTCAATAATTGATTTTATATACATTAATAATAAATTATTTATCAAATTAAATAATTTTTTTCAAAAAATTGAAAGCAAAGTTTAACATTATTTTACCGTACGTGCAGGCATAGAAAAAGATAAAGAGAGAAAATACCTTTTTTTATTATTGGTTTATTCATACTAGGTTCTATGGATGAATTATTTTATCTTTATTGCGTTCAATTCTTTACAAATTTTTGAAGTTGAACAACATAGGTGACCGCTCGAGTTTTACCGGTCGTCTTGAGATTCTGCCACATGTACACTCATAAAGTCAATGAATAGTGTATCATGTATACCGTGTGTTTGTCTGTACGTATGTATATGCGTGTAAATGTCTGTGTAAATATGTGTGAGTGTGCGTGCATGTGTGTGTAATACACACATAAAAAGACTTGTTATTATTTTTATTTAAATAAAGTGAACAAATACCAAAAAATGTTTGTATGCTCGGCAGATCGATGCAGACGCCCAATATTTATTTGTCGAGTTGTTATTGTGACTTAACCTCAAACTAGTTGGAAATACGCGATATAAAAAATAAGAAATCTTATGAGTTTTCTGAAGGGGGAAAAAAAATCATCATGGAGCACTAATACAGAGGTGTTGGTTGACGTAAAAACATAATTTCAATTTTTAGTGTTTTGGATGTACCTACATGGAATTATTACGAAAAACTGTGGAAAATTTTAAGGCATGTTTAGGAAATCATGACACGTATGCAGAAATAATTATTTCCGGGTTGTGCAAACATATCCTTAAAATATTCATAAATACGCAATATTTTGAACAGAAAGCCAGATATGCTAAAAACAGCAATTTTTACGAGTGTCCTACAGGGTGAATAAAACTACAGTCGGACAAATGAAGAGGTCTTAGTCGACATTACGCAATAATCTCAATTTTCCACGTATATCAAGGTAGCTCATCCATTTACGAACCCCATACCCAAAACAGGTGGGGAATTTGTAGCTAATTTGTAGTAAATTTGCAGTGAAAAAATTAATTTTGTAGGGCCCTTCTATCGCTAAATACGCACGGATGTGCCAGCTTGATATCAAGCTAGCACATCTTCCCGCTATGCTGGGCCCGTATGGGGATGGACAAGACATGATATTTTGTAGGTAATTTGTAGCTTTAAAATAAGCATGTGGGAGTGAGTCGAAAAACAACCTCTGCCAAATTTGGGAGTGTTCCGAGGTGCCAAAATCAACTAAATGCTACCAAAGCCATTTGGAGGTTTCTACAAAATAGTATAATTTGTAGCTTATTTGTAGTAAACTTGTAGTGAAAAAATTAATTTTATAGGGCCCTTCTATCGCCAAATACGCACGGATGTGCCAGCTTAATATCAAGGTAGCACATTTTTCCGCTATGCTAGGCCCGTATGGGGACAAAAAAGACATAATACTTTGTAGCTACCTTGTAGCCTTAAGATTAGGGTGTGGGGGTGAGTCAAAAAACCACCCCTGCCAAATTTAGGGGTGTTCCGAGGTACCAAACTCATTTAAGGATTTCTACAAAATTGTATAAATTGTAGCTAATTTGTAGTAAATTTGTAGTAAAAAAAATTAATTTCGTTTGGCCCTTCTATTGCCAAGTACGCACAGATTTAGGGTATATCAAGGTAGCTCGCCAAAGTTCCATGCCAGATACGGCTCTAGGTTTATAATTTGTCGATAATTTGTTGCTAAGTTATTACTTCTAAAGTCATTTTGTCGCTTGTTTCAGCGGACAGATACAAACAATAATGCTAGCTTGATATCAAGCTAGCTTGCCATACATGCGAATCTCCGGCTCGGAAGCCGATAGCTGAAAAAAAATCGTGTACACCACTCGGCAGGAAAGTAGCACATCTTCGTTCGCGTATTTGCAAACCCTCGGCTTTGCCTCGGGTGGCAATCTACACGCGGACGGGAATGTGCTACTTCCCTACCTTGTGGCGTAATATACTATTCTTTGTTCAAAAATCTGCCTACACTAAAATTATTGACGTATCGTTGCCTTTTTTTTTACATACACTTCTGAGATAACACACTTCAGTATGTCACTACTACTATTTCTGTGAAGTCCATACCATAACCTAAATAAATTGGGAAATGAAGAAAAAGTAATTTAAAAAAATTGTTTTTTGACAAAAATAAGTATTTAGTGGTTTATCATCAGGTCCTTGATCATTAATTTACAGTCTGTTAAAAAAATTCAAAATGGCGAATACGAAATGGCGGCCATAAACAAAAATTTTTGCATTATTTTGCTTTTTTCCACATAAATTGATACACACACGTATTTTTTATATCTTTGGATGTGAATTTGTTTCTTGTATTTTAAAATTTAAAATGGCGGAAACAACATGGTGGCCAGAATCAAATTTTTTTGCTTTTCTTTGCTTTTTTTTATATAAATTGATAGACGCTCTCATTTTGTTTCTCTCTGATGAGTAATTTATATCTTGTATTTCACAATTCAAAATGGCAAATTCAAAATGTCGGCTGAAATCTGGGTCTTTTTTACTGAATTATTACATTAAAAGTTATATTTTGAAGTTTTTTGATACAAATTTCATGTTTGTTACTAAAAATTTAAAATGACACGTAAAATATGGCAGCCAGGAAAAAAAATTTGTAAATTGTTTATTATATAAATCAGAATATCTAGAAATTTTGATAGCTAATTAAAGAAGTATTGTTTGTTTTATAAAATAAAACATGGTAAGAAAAAGATAAAATTAAAATAACGTTTTATTATTTTTTTTACAAGAGAATGTTTTTGTAGTCACTAAAACGAATCCTGAAATAAAATATTGATACTATTTACTTGCCTGATTTTCGTTTTCAAAAATTTAACTTGATGAATACAAATCATGTTAATAATACGTGAAGAAATAGAAATTTCTAAAATTCCTTGAATTTCACAATCCACTGATTTTTATAGTTACTAGATACGAATATATATACATATATATATATAAAAATGTCCATACATATAGATATTGTTATTAGTTAATAACTGTGACAACATGTCAGATGGAAATACTGTTCCAATTCTTTCAAAATCATATTTAAAGTCTCGTATAGGTAGCTTTTTCTGAAATTACAATTACAGTAAAATTATTTGTGTCACATAATAATCTATTCAATTAGTAATTTTTTTAATATTTAGATTGTTCAGTTTAGGTTTTAGCATAACTCTTATGGTTCTTAAATATCTTGAATCAAACTTAGAAATATATATTTAACAATTACATCCACCCTTTATTTTTAATTTATCAATATGTTACTGACGATGATTTTTTCTTCTATAATTGTTTGGTTATCGATGTAGGTACTGTAGGAATCACAAGGTTGAAATCAATAATTCTTAATAGGTATATAAATGTGATTCTACTTTAGTTAGACCACAAATAAATTAGATTCATCAAGGACAGTGTATGTGAGGAGTTGATAACAATAGATGATACTTCGTAAACGTTAAGACCTACTTCTATTGCGACATTAGGCTAGTGTCAAACGCATAAATAAATAATATTCTTTTTTGCTTTGATAATAAATTTGTAAATTTTGTTTGTAAAAAACGCATAGTATAAGAATAGGGACTTTAAGCTTTGAATTTTAAAGATTAAATTTTAACTTATTAGTGACGTTTTTAAAACTTAAAAATACGTGAGGAAGTAGTCATATTTATTTCTTTTATTTCATCCTTTACATGGAAAGTTTAAAATTGAATATCAAATGTTTATTAAATATCCATTTTATAGGATAAACATCTATAAATGCACTTCAACACTCTGCAAGTGAAAATATTTCTTTTTTTGAAAATGTTTACTAGCAAACTGTAAATTTTTTTGAGGGTATATAATTTTTGCAGATTTTTCAATTCCATTATTTTTGACTTGGCTCTTTCTTGCTCATCGTCTTGACTTGACTCTTTATTGCGCTGAGCCGACGAGATATGACTGGTTACACACACTGGTATTTTTTCACTTTAGACACTGTATAAGATATTTGCACCGTATTTCCTCTATTTTTTTTTTTTAATTATTAAAAGTAAAATCTTTTTCTTGTTACTATAAATGCACAGCTCTATAAAAAAAAATTTTTCGTTTAAAAAGCATTAAAATTTTATGAAATAATAAATCGGACGGTCTAGTCTGTCTCTGTTCTAATATGTATATCTATAATTAAGGAGGCTCTCCAGCATATATATACAGCACTAAACTTTAAATAATTATGAATGTGTCATTTAAGATGGCTTATCACCCCTGTACATCACATCTTTTGAATATTATACTATAAATGTTCATAAACGTTATAAAAAGTGTTACTTAACACGACAATAATATAGCTAGTGGTGAATATCATGCGATTTATTTCGTAAAATTTTGTTAAATTTTTTAGATTCCAAAGCTTGAGATAAAATTTAATAAATCAATTTAATCTCTTTCAATTTAAATCTAATTTTAAATTGTTTGGGCTCATTCTCGTCCTTGAACAAATTGATTGGGAGCTATCACAGAAAAAATTGCAACAAATTCTTGTATAGGTTTCCCAGTAAATTCAGTTGTTTGTATAGAAATACGAAAATAAGTAAACAATTTAATTTTTTGGAAACCTATTAAACGTTTTGCAATTTTTTCCGCGATAACTCCCAATAGATTCGTTCAAGGTAGAGAATGAGCCCAAAAAACTAAAAATCAGATGTCAATTGAAAAAGATTAAAGTAATTTATGGAATTTTTTTTCAAGCTCTGGTATCTGAAAAATTTGACAACAAATTTTTATAAAAAAAATTGTATAATATTTAGCACTAGCAATATTATAACTCACCTTAAAACTCAATGATAAAGGAGATTGTTGTATCGAAAGGGGGGTACTTTATAAGTGAACAAAAAATTATTTTCTAAAACTTTCTACATCACATGTGCGTATAACTTTAGTTTTTAGAAACATTCTCATAAAAATCGACTTTCTCATCGGTTTTATATCCGATTTCAAATTTTTAAAGTTTGTTTTATTCCTCAAACAATTTTACACACGGTTACCATGGGAGATTTCAGAAAATACTTATTGTCCGAGAAGTTAGATGGTATTGTTTATACAAAAACGTGTAAAAGCTCCAGTTACCTATAATCCTTGCTATGAACAGTACCATCTAACTTCTTGGACAATATGTACTTTCTGAAATCTCTCATGGTAACCCGGTGTAAAATTGTTTCAGAAATAAAACAAACTGAAAATTTAAAATCAAATAAAAAACCGATGAGAAAGTCGAATTTTAAGAGAATGTTTCTAAAAACTAAAATTATACAGACATGCGATGTAAAATTTTTAGAAAATTATTTTTTCTCACTTATTGAGTACCTCCTTTTCGACATAACAATCCCCTTTATTATTGAGTTTTAAATGACGGCTCCATGATTTCATAAAGGTTAATGCTATATATATATATATATATATATATATATATATATGCTGGAGAGCTTCTTTATACATGAAATTACTGTTTTAAAGCATATTGACCCTTATTCAAATTATTTAAAAATTTTCAATGTAACTTAATAGCAAATTTTCACATCAAAACTGCATACAAATTATAAATACGAAGTATGATTTTTTTTTTTTAAAGATATAAAGAAATACGTACAGGTTAAGCATGATGTAGGGTGTAAATCACAACTTTAATCAACTGCGAAAACACGAAGTGTGGCCATATCATAATTGCCAAACTTTGACCAACGTTCACCAAACTTGTGACGCAACTGTTTGGCTTCAGTTCACCACTAGGGATGAGCGGTACTCAAAATAAGTATCGATACTTCAAGTATCGAAAAATCTATACCTTAAAAAGTATTGGTATCAAAGTATCGATTCTTTTTAAAAAGTATCGAATGGTATCAAAGTATCGGCAAAAAATAAGGGTACATACATAAAAATTTTCATCAAAAAATTGAATAGTTTGTGATTCAAGCATATTTTGCTTTTCAAAATAATTTCTGATTTTCTAGTGGAACAGAATGTAAAAATACCAGCATGATTAACTGTTTAGCACTGAGTTTGTTTCGGTCATCACATTTATAAGTCTTGAATTGGTCCACCACTGAAAATAATCGTTCCAATGGAACAGAAGTAGATAAGGCCATTAAATATCTTCAGGAAAACATTTTTTCCCTGACAATTAACCTCAATAAGCCAATTTCCAGAACTCAAATAGATAATGCGTCCTTTCTATCAAATATGTGTGCTTAATGCTTACGATTTTTACTTAATACTTCATAAAAAAAGTATTGAGTATCGAAGTATCGTCATTTTAAAGTATCGCCAAAAGAATCGATACTTTAAAAAAAAGTATCGGTATGGTATCGAAGTATCGAGTAGTATTGGCTATCCCTATTCTGACTATATGACTTTAGTAGCCATCCAAATTGAGAATAAGGAAGTATATCCATATTTCTGACATTGTTTTCAGCCCTCTGTGCGGATCCGTGTCATTCGAATTGCATCTTGTACACATAAATTAAGATCCTGTCTGCAATCTTTAGCATTGCTAAATAGCCAAAGCACAGAATGAGTAGTCGGTGCAAAAATTTAGCTGACCACCTTTAATTGACATCAGTGTATCGTATTACCCAACTAGACTGTCCACCCTGGTTATTTCAGGATGGTTAATCGAAACGTCCTTACTAAAGGCGTCTTTAGGGCTAATTTTTCGAGAGGAGCACGATGCCGTAATCAGATTTTAAACTTAAGCTTATTTGAGAAAAATGTAAAAATTATTTTTAAAGGTTATGGGTAAATCGCGGCTTTTATTGCGGCAACGAAAGACCTTTGGATTTTAACTATACAAGGTGCTTTTCCCTAATAAAAATCGTATTTTCCTCAATTTAAAACATTCCTACAAAAGTATCGATTTGATAACTACGGTCACACGAAGATCCTAACCTTCGTGGTCCGTCCCAATTGAAATGAACTTGTTGCCTCAGGAAACTACAAATATTAAATGATAATCATTTATTTTAACTCCTAGTATGCTTTCCCTATAAGAAGATGAAAAGATTTATATCTTCCAATAACGACATTTATTTAATAAAAAATATTTTTCACACTTGCCAATGAGTACCGTAATATTTGTGCATTGCTTTTCCTTAATTATAACTCCCTATCTAGTAAGATTACTCTATTTTAATATTAACAATTTCTGTTTAGGTCCTGAAACAATAATTATTCCAGTCCTGGTACTAATCCCTTAGCGACAGTGCGTACGTGCACGCCGTTTTATCCTCGTCTTACGTTCAATACAGCTCAAATGGCATCATCATTATTACTCCTGTTAATCATCCTTATGAAATTAAAGTGTTAATTACCTTATAAAGACATTTTTTCGACTTTATTCTTGATCTTTTGAAGTAATTTTAAAGTATATGATGTATTAAAACGTGAAAATTAAACTGTAAAAAATATTTTATCAATAATCGTGATTACTCACCGACGACTTTCACAAAAAAATTATTTAAGCAAAGTTGGGGCACGAGTTAAACGGAAATTTATCGAAATTTCGACGTCGCACTGAGCAAAGAGTGTTTATTGTACCACTCATCATCAATAAGCATTTGCAATTTTCTACTGAAAAATTTCCTTCGACTCGTGCCCTAACTTTGCTAAAATAATTTTATTGTAAAGGTCGTCGGTGAGTAATAACGATTATTGATATGATCTTTTTGACAATTTGAGTTTGAGGTGTCTGAGGATTAAACGTATCGAAAAAGTGCTCGAAAATTATGTGCCTGACTCACACGGAGACTCGAACGTTTCCATAAAACAGTCCAATTAATTAATAAATAAATTACTATGTCGATAGTCTAAAAATATCATTGATATTGTCTTAATCAACGCGTAAAGACTTAAAGTATAATTTTACTGTACAAACTAATGATCGAAACTCGAAAGGAAATTACACAGTAGAAAATTGCGAGTGCTTATAAGTAATGAGTGGTACAATAAATACTCTTTGCTTAGTACGACGACGAAATAGCAAAAAATTTCAGATCGACTTAACCCAAACTTTGCTAAAATAATTGTATTGTGAAGGTCCTCGGTGAGTAATCATGATTATTGATAAAATCTTTTATACATTTTTAGTATCACGTTTTTAATACATACTTTGAAATTACTTCGAAAAATTAGGAATATAGTTGAAAAAATGTCTTCATGAGGTAATTTACACTATAATTTCATAAGGATGATTAACAGGAGTAATAATGATGATGCCATTTGAGCTGTATTGAACGTAAGACGAGGATAAAACGGCGTGCCCGTACGCACTGTCGCTAAGGGATAAGGACCAGGACTGGAATAATTATTTCAGGATCCAAACAGAAATTATTAATATTAAAATAGCGTAATCTTGCTAGATAAGGAGTTATAATTAAGGAAAAGCAATGCACAAATATTACGGTACTCATTGGCAAGTGTGAAAAATATTTTTTATCAAATAAATGCCGTTATGGCAAGATATAAATGTTTTAATCTTCTATTAAGGAAAACTTAAAAGAAGATAAAATAAATGATTATTATTTACCATTTGTAGTTTCCTTAAGTAACAAGTTTATTTCAATTAAGAAGGACCACGAAGGTTAGGATCTTCGTGCGACCGTAGTTATCAAATCGATAATTTTGTAGTAATGTTTTAAACTAAAAAAACACGATTTTTATTAGGGAAAAGCCCCTTGTAGAGTTAAAATTCGAATGTCTTTCATTAGCCACAATAAAAGCCGCGATTCACCCATAACCTTTCGAAACAATTTTATTTTTCTCAAATAAGCTTAAATTTAAAATTTGATTACGGCATCGTGTTCCTCGTGAAAAATTAGCCCTAAAGACGCCTTTAGTAAGGACGTTTCAATTAACCATCCCAAAATATCCAGATCGGACAGTCTAGTTGGGTCATACGATATAGTGCGTTAATATTGAGGAATCATAGTAATGGTGAGTGAAAAATACATTTTGTTAGATGGTAAGACGCAATTATTTGTAGATCAACTTTTTTCATTCTTCTCTATTCAACTTAAAATGTAGACTAATATAAATAGAAATCATCCATGCGTAAGAACTAGTATTTAGCCGTATTCGAAAATAACTCGAATAATTGATGTACTTAATAAAAAAATGTATTCATTGAAATATCAACTGCCAAATAAATGTAGGCACATAAAAAAATATTATATTGCTATTTGTCAAAACATTATTCAGTTATATGAGCTATAGTTTGTATCAAAAAAACTATACGATACCACAGATTAATGCACATCTGAGAAGTTGTCTTGCCACTTTTACACAAGAGTAAAGTGTTTGGCACATAAATTTGTAGCTTTTTCGCAATCAACACGAAACTGGCACTGCATCTACGTATACAACATAAACATAGATATGCACAGCTCTGCACAGGCTTAGAATTTGCAGTTTTTTTAGCACTTTTTTAAGTATTCTCTAATTAGACTGGGTGAATGTTTGCTGTAATAAACAAATGGAGGAACAAGAATTTTGTGTGACTATCACTATGTCTGTTCCAGTTTAGAAAAAATCTACTGTTAGATCTTTCATTCAGTGTAGGTAAAAATATGATATTAAAAAATAAATTTTAATTTTTTAGTTTGCCACAAGACAAATCTTGAACAATAATTATTGACAATGATCTTCTGATGTCGCACGGTAAAATTTCTATACGATTGGAATGCTACAAAACCATCTAAATGATTTATCTCTGTTTGTTATTTATTCAAATTAAAATTATCTTTTGAAATCATATTTTCAGTCTTTCAATTACCATCCTGTTCAATTTGTAAAAAAATTGTATTCTTAGTTTCGCATTTTGATAATGCCACATATAATTGTGTATGAGAAAATGTTATGAGATTTCTTATGAAGGTTAGCACCGCCGCACAGTGTTACAAACCGCCAAAATTTTTTCGAAATAAAATATCTCCCGAACAACTAGACCGATTGACATGTTTTTTTTTAAAAGAAAAAAAAAGCTTATTTTATGTAGATTAAAGGAAAACTATAGAGACCTGGCGAAAATTGCGTCCTAACCTAAAAATTAGAGGTTAACCTCGAATTATTTCATCTCTCGCTTTGCTAATGGAACGATCATTATCTGCAGCACAGAATTCGATATAAAATTGGTGGTAATGGTTGGGATTATTATTAACAAATAGTTGTAACTCTAATTATATAATTCCAAAATGGCAGATCCAAGATGGCCGCCAAGAATCACCGAAATTCCACAATTTCCCTATTGAAATGTTGTTTTTAGATAATTTTTTACATGTTGATCACGAATGAAAAGTCTACATTCAAATATTTTCATTACTTAAGTATGGAAATTGCGTTCCAACCTTAAAATTAGAGGTTACCCTCGAATTACTTCATCTCTCGCTTTGCTAATAGTACGATCATCATCTGCAGCACAGAATGCTTCGATATATGATTGGTGGTAATGGTTAGGATTATTGCTTACAAATAGTTGTAACTCTAGTAATAAAATTTAAAAATGGCAGATCCAAGATGGCAGCCAGAATTAACCGAAATTTCACAATCTTTCTTTTAAAATGGTGCTATATCAAATAATATTTAATTTATAAGAATTACGAATTTTGTTCTAACGATATTTTTTGTATTATTCTGTTAATTAAAAATAAAAACACTATTTTAGTACTTTTGTCGATATATATATATATGTATATAAAATTTTATTGACTATTCTTTTATATTTATAAATAATCTCTAATATTTAGAGTCATGGCTTATACGTTAGTACTTTAGGGTCTTTGCTTTTTTTAAAGCTTTTATCTCAAGCACTCTCTTCCACTTCGTCGCAATCTGACCTATGAAAAATAAAAAACCTAAATAGCAGGCGAACACAGCGAACAGCTAATGTTCAGAAGGCGTAGTCAGCAATGTAAACACTAGTATTGCAAGTTATAATAAGAATAAATTACTGTGTTCGTAATAAGAAACAAAAAAAAACATTAATAGCACAATTTTGGAGTATGGATACCTAATAAATTTGAAAAGTAATTAGTGGTTATGTCAAATTAGCCTGGTAGGATCATCGCAGTAGGTGCACTATTTCGTTATGTACTACCGAGTTTACGAGAGTATGGTAGCTGGAAATTTTCATTTTTAATTTATTAGAGAGTCACGTATTTGTTACTAAGTACCTGATATTGCAATGATGAATTATGTGGTCTGATAACATTCATTATAATGTAATTATCGATTATGTAATAGGGTTAGAGTAAAGAGATAATAGTGTGTTCGCAAAACTGTATAGTATCGATTTGTCAATACAACATTATTTTATATACAATAATCATTTCAAGGAGTCAGTGGAAGCATTAAAATTTTGTTCTGTATTTGGTATTAGTTTGACAAAGCTTATTTAGTTACTTGGACTATAACTAAAAATTAAACAAAACTAAGTAATTGAAATATAAAATATTCAAAACACTAGGACCAAGTGCTTATCTCCAAATTAGTCAAAACTAACAATAATTTGACATAGAAG
>JAPYYV010001355.1:0-27548 GCA_030522625.1 Copidosoma aretas | reverse complement strand
CACCGGTTTTAACCAAAAATAACCGGTGAATTCGGATTGTACGCTCAAAAATACATAAGAAAAACCTGGTTTTGTGCGTAGACACCCCGTTGCATACGGCATCCTCCCCAGCCTCCGGAGTAATTTACTTATAATAAGAATTGAGATCAATACGCTTGTATTAATATTTACGCATATTTTTCTCGAGAAGTAATCCGAAGTATGTACAAATTCAATCAAATTTTTGTTATAACAGCTAATAATGAGAAATAAAAAAAGTGATTTGTGAAACTATGAAATAATTTTTTTAAATTTTCTAGCTTGCTTTAATCAATGCATTCCTAGAAAAACTTTGAAAAAACCCCTTGATTTGATATAAAAAGTCATAAACGTTGAAGTTGCGCTATAGTATCAGCATTGTACATAGGAGCGTACAATAAAACAATGTATTAGAGTAAACAATAATGATGTAGTCCCCGGGGACTCAGAACCACAAAAAGTAGATTTATTTGCCATATTTTTGAGGTTGGGGTTGGTTGATCGTTCCTGTGGTCAAAGCTTCGACTATTGTTATATTAAGTTATGACAAGAGTGTAATAGTAATCTTTTTTCCGGCTGCCAGGAATATCCAGCGGACTTATAACCGCCAAAAATCGCTATTTATGTCATCTTTTGAGGTTAGGGTTGGCAAATAATACTTGTGGTAATTCATTCGGTTGTAGTCTGGTCCCGTTATAAAAACTATAGCTAAACATATTTTATTCTGGCTTCAAGAAGCATTACGGAGCAAAAAAATGAATAAATTTCGTAATAAGGAGCCATGTCCTCTGCTTTTGGTGGCCATATTGGTACCACCATATTAGATTGATGAATTTTGCCACTTGACATTCAAAACAAGAGGTTTTATTCTAAATTTTGACTACCTATTTACCTCTATTAACCCTTCTTATTTTTGGGCAGCATGGGGTCTCACGTCGAAAAAGAATGCCTCATACATATAATTTTTTTTTTCCTATATGATTTAGAATTTTGCGCATTCTTCGAAGGAGATGATACGAGACTGTTGCGCATATAAGCTGGCGTACACGCTGCCGCGCTTTAGCTTGTAACGGTGTTAGCACTGCTTGTGGGTTTCGGGTACTGAGGTCGATATTTCTCCTCTCTGTGAGTCTGCCCTTGTTATAACAGTAGTAGTAATTCGGCGGCGTGAGTCTCGCTTGCATGGATTTTTTCTACAGTAATGTAGAGGTTCAGGTTTATACTTACTTTATATTCTTCATAATTTATTATATTAATTAAACCTTCTTTCATGTAATCTTTATTTATTATTTCTGTTCTTTAAACTTTTCATTGAAAATATGCTGTATGTTCATTACAATATTGAATAAACAACTTATAAATACATTACGAATCATTTTATTTAAAATAAATCATTATCTTCTTTAATAATGGACACTTTAATTTTTTATTTACCATATTAATTATGTATAATTTTGTTGAAAAATTATGGATCTGTATTAAAGAGCATCTATAAAACGAATTCAGTACTAGACATCTTTAAAATTTTATTTCTATTGGGGGTCCTGAGACCCACACTTTTTTTTCTAATTTCGTGTTGTAATCATGCTGACAATGGTTATAGAATTCTAGTTTGATGTGTGAATAAATTGAAAGACCACGTCATTTTTTTTCTTGAAACGTGCCGATACAATGGCAGCATTAAAATTAATAAGCATCTAAGCTTTGAAAGACTTAGAATATCATCGAAGTTAATCGAGTGTTTTAGAATCTTCTTTGTACCTTGAACTTTTAACGCTTATTATTTTAAATGTTTATCAAATTTTGGCTCTTATTGAGAATAGAATAAACGAATTTTCTGCATACTTTTTTCTGCAACTGGCTGATCTCCACCAGTACCAGCGGAACATTCTGGTAGGTGACCCGTAGCTATGCGAAGGTTGTCGAGATTGTTCCCTAGGGACCTAGCTTATAGCTGGGGGGAGGGGGGCATACACACCCGGCATGTAAACATCAACTCTGACAAGATGCCCTTCGATTACGAGAAGAGCGTGGAGATGGTCTCCCAAACCTGATCTGCCACCAGAAAAAACCCAAATCACGCCCTGAAAAGAAGGGCGGAGAAACAGAAGTTAAAAAAAGAGAGAAGAGCAAAGAAGGAATAGGGGTTAAGGAAAGAGAGAAGAGTTTTGAAGGAGAAACAAGAACAAAGAAAGAAGAGGAAGTTAAGAGGTAAAAAGGGGAGAAAAACGGCCAGAGTGAGTGAGAAGTAAAAAGAAATTTGATGAAGTAGTAGGCAAGAAAAGAGAGATATGGCCAGAGAAAGGGTGTTTCTTAACAGGCAACAGGAAGGAAAGAGCGAAGCAGGAAGAGAGGTTGAGAGAAGAGCGAAGAGGGATGGAGATAAAGAACGAGTGAAGAAGCGAGGAAGTATAATATAAGGGAGGATTGTTCCCCCTGGCTAGGTAGTTGGAATAGGAGATAGGAAGTTGGACTGATAGACAGGAGAATTATTGTTCAGACCGAAGAAGAGCTAAGTAGTTGGTTGTAAAGAGCCGGAGAGGGAGAGGGAACCGTGGGGGTTCATAATAAGGAGATGTTTTTAATTTATTTGCCGGTATGGCCAGCAAAGCGAGAAGGAAAGAGAGAGAGAGAGAGACCACCAGGAGCCACGTAAGTTGTTTTTACCTATAAAAGTATAATTTGTTTGCCGATGAGTGACGGCTTTAGACATTTAGGGGAATGTCTAGCCTAGGAGGGGGGGGGGGGGGGGGGGGGGTAAGTGACGTGGGTAGCTAAAGTTAACCGTCACTGTATACCTATATGTATGCGTGTCATCGGCAGCCGTCAAAATCAAGAAAATAATCAATGTTGAAATAAATAGGCAATTTACAACGCACAAAATAACGTGTGTTTTCGGTGCCGCCGATGAGTCCGAGAAGAGGTAAGGGAAATAATCTTTACAGCAGCAACGGACCATAGCAAGCAGAGGCAGCAGCTGTATGTTTGAATTTATGCATGTATGTGTGTGTGCGATGGAGAGAGGGAGAGAGAGAGTAGATCGTTGCCGTGGTTGAGGAGTAGTCGGGAGAGGTGACGAGACGAGTAGTATGCGCAGCATATAGTCTAGGTTGGAGTTGAGAGAGATAGACGAGTAAATAGACACATTCGTGCGAAAACAGAGGCACATAACCGCCGCTGTACGTGCGCACACAAGAGTCGTTCAAGAGTACCCGAGAGAGTGAGACGTGCGTGGAACTTCGCGGAGAGAGAGTAGTTCGGTCGGTAGAAAGCGAATCTTTCCAGACTTTTACTTCGGGCTCGAAGGTCAATTTTTTTTCTTTTTGGTAATTGGTACCGTACTCCAGGTTGATGAGGAGCAAGTCGGACGCCAGGACGAACGTGGGAGGTAACAACGTTTGACGACGGGCTCAGAAAAGAGCCGGGGTGTAAGCCGCCAAAACGCCGCACAGTGCTCCGAAACGGCCAAATACTTACGAAATAAAATAACTCCGGAACGGTAGGTCCGATTGACATGGTTTTTTTTTTAATGAAAGCTGATGTAATGCAGATTAAGGGAAGACTATAGAAAACTGATAAATATGCTGTCCTAACCTCTAAATTAGAGGTCAATCACGATTTTCTCTATTTCTTGCGTTACTAATAGTAAAATCACTATCTTAAGCACAGTATTAGATGAACCATTGATGGTAATTATTTTAAATTATCAGGAACATATATAGTTAAATATCGAATAATATAATTTCAACATGGCGAATTCAAGATGGCTGCCAGAAACTATCTAAATTCTTCAATTTTTCTCTTTGAATGGAGTTTTTAGGAGTTTTTCTGAATTCTAATTACTTATACAATCTTAAATTTTGAATAATTTTCATGTGATATCTTGAAAGTAACGTCCTAACCTCAATGTTAGAGGTTAATCACGAATTTATCTATTTCTTGTGTTACTAATAGTAAAATCACTATCTTTGGAATACTATTAGATAAACTATTGATGGTTATTAGTTTAAATTATCAGAAACAAATAGTTTAATGTCCAATAATAGAATTTCAAAGTGGCGAATTCCACATGGCTGCCTGCAAATATCTAAATTTTTCAATGTTTCTGTTTGAATGCAGTTTCTAGGATTTTTTTTACATTGCAATTACGAATTAAATGTAGCAGTTCAAATATACTTAATATTATTGTATGAAAATAACGTCCTAACCTTAAAATGACCGAATCGATCATAACATTGTATACAAAATGTGGCTTCTTTATTAGGGTTTACGAAAAATTTTAGAAAACATCGGTATTTATGATTCTAACCTACAAAATTAGTAAGAATAGCTAAATGTACATTACTTTGATGGCTAAGGCAGTCTTCTATGTAAAAATAAATGTCTAAAAACCAACTAATGTTATTTTAAAGTATTTTTTAGCGTAGAATATAAATTAATAAGTGAAAAGAGTCTAAGAGACGTTGAATAAAAAAAAAAAAAATTGTTAGAGCAAATACAAAAAATAAAGTGTTTCCATTTAGATTATCATTTTTACTATAATTTAAATCATATACAGATGAAAAGTGGTCATGTCCTAAGCCCCAATAAATAAGCCACGTTTTTTACAAAATGTTATGATCGGTTTGGTCGGTTTAAGGTTAGGACGTTATTTTCATACAATAATATTAAGAATTTCGGAACTGATACATTTAATTTGTAATTGCAATGTAAAAAAATCATAGAAACTCCATTCAAGGAGAAAAATTAAAGAATTTAGATATTTACTGGCGGCCATCTGGAATTCGCCATTTTGAAATTCTAGTATTGGATATTAAACTACGTCTTCCTGATACTTTAAACTAATAACCATCAATAGTTTATCTAATAGTGTTCCAAAGATAGTGATTTTACTATTAGTAACACAAGAAATAAAGAAATTCTTGATTAACCTCTAACTTTGAGGTTAGGACGGTACTTTCAAGGTATCGTATACAAATTATTCAAAATTTAAGATTGTATAAGTAATAAGAATTCAGAAAAACTCCTAGAAACTTCATTTAAAGAGAAAAATTGAAGAATTTAGATATTTGCTGGCGACCATCTGGAATTCGCCATTTTAAAATTCTATTATTGGATATTAAACTATTTGTTCCTTATAATTTAAACTAATAACTATCAATGGTTCATCTAATACTGAGCTAAAGACAGAGATTTTATAATTAATAACGCAAGAAATAAAGAAAATCGTGATTAACCTCTAATGTTGAGGTTAGGCCAGCATTCTTATCAGTTTTCTATAGTTTTCCTTTAATCCGCATTAAATCAGCTTTCATTTAAAAAAAAAAACATGTTAATCGGACCTACCATTATGGACTTATTATATTTCGTAAGAATTTAGCCGTTTCTGAACATTGTGCACCGTTCCGCGCTTAGCTGAGCAAATGCAACGAGCCAAGTTGGACGCCAAGGAAGCGCGGAGCTGAGGAGACTAGCGAGAGGGCCGAAATGGAGTCGTAGAAGACACTAGGGCCGCGACGGAAAGGAGGATATATTTCGAGTGTTTTGAGGTAGGAGAGAATGTGCGAAAGAGAGGAATAACTAGTTTCGAGACCAGTACGTGTCTGGGTTAGTGGGTACAGGGACGAGTGTGTTTATATGGGAATATAAAAGTATTTTTTATAGCGGCCATCATTTCTGCGGAAGTACAAGGAAAGAGCTGTAAGCGCGGGCGGCCATCTTTCCGGGAAATACGAGTGTTTAAGCCGCATCGCGATATAAGGGCGGCCAGAGTGTTGTAGTGTTTTTAGGGAGTTCTGAAGTAGTATAAAGACCTTGTTGAGTATAAGGAGAGTGACGAAGAGAGAGAGAGAGAGAGAGAGAAAGAGAGAGAGAGAGAGAGTGATAAGGTAGTTGTGTGTGTTTCAGTTTTGAGTGAATGATAGGTATTGATGTAGATACTGTGTAGGCTGCACACCTGCAGCCCAGGTGCCGAGTCCGAGCAGAGAGAAGGCCGCAAAAGTGATACACACATAAGTACATAGATTCCCAGAGAGAAGCCGGAGTCAGTGCCAATTTTTCTTGAAGTGTGTATTTTGGCCGAATGAATGGTGCTGGGCACTGTTAAAGTTTAATTGTTGGGTTCGAATTTTGTGTGTAGTGTAGCACCTCTTCCGTACTAGTTTCCCTTACAGGATTAGCTGGCACGTATCAGTAAGAGAAAAACAAATCTATACCTACGATTAATTGACTTTTACTTTTACCAATGTGGCAAGACTGTATAAGGATGATTAATGTGCAAACTAAACCGCAACGGGGCAGCACACCAAGCAGTACCTTTCATGCCCAGTGCTCTAAAATATGACTGGAGAACTTGCCTAAAATTGAAATTTGGAAGTGCCAGTCATATTTTAGAGCACTGTGCATGACAGGTACTACTCCTTATGCTGTCTCGTTACGGTTAAGATTTCACATTAATCATCCTCATAGGCTTTTTTTTATTTATATGGGTACGTATCATTGGCTATAGATTCACTAAAAGGACCTTATTTTGGTAATATGGAGCACAATATAGTTAGTAAAATACACTGGACCTATCAAGTGAAAGTTAACATTACGTAAACAGTATTGTATAAATCATTGACAAATATGATTTCTTATCACAACGTCATTGGGGAGATTCTAAAATTAATCCTTAAAGAAGAATCATGAAAACACGTAGAAGGAAGATGAGATATAATGAATTAGATGTAAAAAATACGAAACCGCAAGTTAGAAAATAAGCAAAACTTTCTCTCAATTTTAATCTGCAATATAATTTAAACCATAATAAATATAAGTATAATTGTGGTCACCATTGACCATTTAAGAAGTTGCTTTAAAAAATGTGTAAATATCAAATTTCGATCCGATACGCTAATGATTTATTTATCAAAGAAACCGTTAAAGGTTTTATTTTAGAAGCATGAATTGAGAAACGCTTGTCATCAAAAATCAGATCTATCATTATTAAGCCGAAGAGTTCTTACTCGCTGAATTTATTACGTAACGATTAAATGAAATCCCTTCTACTATAGGATGTATAAAAAAAAAAAAGGAAAAGACGAAGCCACTTTCTGCGTCACATTTCCTAATTCAGAACCGTAGAATATTGCTGTGCAAGTACGATTATCTCAAGGATACGATAAATATATAGATCCAAAAAGTTTTATACTGGCATTGCATACTAATAAACCCAAATACCGCACTAAGTACGCTAAACTCACGTAAAAAGGTACACGTTATGAAACAAACGCAAAGGTAATTTATCCAAGTTGTCAACAACTAGTCTAGTCAGATGCCTATTAGTAACACGCAATTACCCGCAGAAGACAGCAACAAGTAAAAATTTAAATAGATAATGAATTCATACAATTAATCATTTAATCGATTTGAGAGATATTATTAAAAGAAACAGAAATTAGAATTCCAAATGAGAACCTTAACACGCAAATGGCTTTTATCTATAATTTAGGCAAAACTACTTTCATTTTTAGGTTTTATTTTAAGTATTAAACAAATAAATAATTATAATTACAAGATATACGTACATTTGCATCACAGAAAATAGTAGCACCCAAAACTTATAACTAATCATCACTCATGTTGACAATTATATCTAAAACAATTATTTTAATAGTAGAACTAAATTATTGCTACCGAATTCAGGTTTAGATTCACTGGAATTTTATAATACGATAAATGTAGAAAATTTAATCTCAGATCTTGTACCCCTTCACACAGCTCTAATTTATTAACATTTATTAAGTCTTTGAATACTAATAGCATGAATTTCGCTTATCTTCGCCATGTAACAACATACATATTTCACATTTACAGACTAAAAATCATGGACACATGCAAGCATACAGTAATTGTGGGAATCAGGGCCAAAAGATGTTGCTTAAGTATAATAATTTAAGCACCTTGTACTCGTAAATTAACAAAATAGATTCTACAATAATGCGGGTCAGTACGTGCTGTATCATATATCAGTTCTGAAGCGGTATATTATCAACCAGTGGATCGGACAGAAAATTTTTAATAAACTTCAGATCACACATTAATGTTGGTTACATAAGACTACAAGCCTAGTGGCAGACAATCGAGACCTGCACATAGCATGTATAACCTGTTGTTACCAGGCCTCAGCAGCAAGAGCTCACAAAGGGCTCAAAAATTATAAGGTCAGATAAGCTAAAATCTCTTACTGCTTAGTAAAATCCATAGCCCATGTGGAATTATTTTATACAAATTTGATCTAGAAATGAAAAAACTGATGCGTGCCTACTAGTTAAATATTACCAAGATTTGTAAAAATTGCACAAACAACAACAGTACTCTATAATACGATTGATTCACAACGTTTTGTGGTGCAAATGCAAATGATGCAAGTTTTAAAAAATCGACGGATCTTACAATCGTAACCAAACTTAGAATTAAAAAAAAATTCAAATAGACAATAGCAAGCCCATTACAAGGGCCTATTAATACTGCAGCAATAACGACCACCGATAAAACTTAAGAAACTTCGCACATTACCATAGAAAAAAAAACAGAAGATAGCCAGACCTGCCTTTTATACTGAAGCAAAAATTCTTATAGTCAGGGTGCCAGAGCGTGGAAGTGTTTTCCAGCAAAGCGAATTTGGGCTTAGAATTACAAGATTAATACAAAGAACAACATCCTAAAGTCTTGACATTGAGCAAAGTCGGCAAAGTTGTTTTTTATAGTAAAATAATTTTTTTTTCAGGTTTTTTTTCGGTTTTTGTTAAGTATAACGAAAAATATCGTTCCTAGAAAAAAATGTTTCGACTGAAAGTTGTGCAAGTGATTATCTTGCATCAGGATATGTATTTGAAAAAATTAAAATAATGGTTTCTTTTGTTTAAACAAGCAAAAAAGACGAAAAAAGGCAAAAAAATGAAAACCATGAAAAATCAGACTGAATGTGCCCTAAATTTGATGAAAATTGGGTATGTTATGAACTTTGATATTTTTAACAATTTGCTCCATGTCCGATAAAGATATTTTAAAATAGCGGCCTATTGCAAAATTGTGAAGTTGAAATTTCGATTGTCTGTACAGGTGTTCCATTGAAACGAATCGCAATCTGCTTTACTGGAATCGGTCGGTAGTAACAAGTTATTTAAAGAAAATCCGTAATTAAGGACCGTCTGTTCGCCAATCGTAAACTTATAGATTAGCAATGAAGTGCATTCAATTGTGCTGATTTTTTCATGAATTTAAAAACAAAAAGTTTATTGTAGGACCAATGGAAGCTGAGATACGGAACTCTTAGTTTTTTGCGTGTAGCGTCTGTCCTAAATTCTTCTACAAGTTCATACTCGGTCAGAACCTTCTTGAACGTATAATTTACAGCAGGAATTTTTGTCCGTATCCATTCAACCAACCCTTTTGTCATAAACAACTGTTACAATTACAGAAAATTTAAGCGCGGAACGCGGGAGTTTAGCGTCTGTAGCCAGTAACGCACCGCGCATGTACAGTCACCGATTCCGTAGCCTCGCAGTGCTAATCGATGCTTACCGCCGAATCCTTAGTTAATTAATTCGTTACTCAGAACAATAACACCTACGAGTGTTCGGTTGAGTCCATTCCTACTTACTTTTTCCTCAGCTTCACGATGGTGCCTTTCATTTTACCGTATTTCCTTCCTGAGGTATAGATAAATGCATGTTTTGCACAAAATTCGTGAAAAACAGTTTTTAGCCAATTTTCTTTTAGACAAGTATTACAAATTAAATGTCTGTCGATTTTCTATGATTATTCGACATCATACAAACATCCATTATTTTTCCAACGTAAAAAAAATAATTTTACAATAAACAACAACCTTCCCGACCTCGATCAATGTCAAGAATTTAGGATGTTGTTCTTTGTATTGTTCTTGTAACTTCAATCCTACACTCGCTTTGCTGGAAAATACTTCTATTTTTCCCAAGCAAAATAGCTCTGGCACCCTGACTAAATTGAACTCGCCTAATTTCGTTCTTATCATGGATTAACATTTAAAGATCGACTGTATCAAATCAGCATTGTATTAAGTTATCATATTTTGAAAAGCATTGCCAAAATAAGATCCGTTGGTTTATGAGGATTCCACAGCTTTCAATTATCAGACATGTTATTACGTTTGGTAATTCTTAAACCACCTGACATGTCTACAGAAAGGCACGAGCAACTAGAGAAGGAAGCTGATTAACTTATAGAGAATGAAAGAGAATAAGCGTGGCTCGAGACTTCTTACAGTTGTTCTATAAAGATAAACTGCACTGTCGTAGCACTGTACATCTTTAGTATGATTCAAGAATCAAGGTTTCTTCAAACGAAGAAGATACTTGTATTAAAACGAGCCAGACATCTACACCAGGGACTATTTAACAATTGTAGTTAACATGACATTATGCTTAGTAGATCAGTTTAAACTGAAGTATGGATTAAGTTGGATGAAAACATAATTAAATATTTGAGATAATCAAACGGAAAGTATATCGTAAGTAATAATACGAAAAAATCTTCTCATGATGCAACTACATCCTAATAATAAACAAGAGTAAGACACGTGCATACATATAAACGCCAGCCCCACCCAACATGAAAAGCAAATTTGTATAAAAATTTCACTTTGATATTTGCATTTTTAAGATGCTACATATAGTGGACAGTAAAAAATAAAAAAATTTTCGAATAAAAGTCTACGTTCTAGAAACTTTGACCTTGAGCTTCATTAATCGGCATAGTAAATGCTATCACTATGCTGAAATTGCTTTTTGTAAAAAGTAAAAGGTAATAAAGATATATTTTCTTAAATAATTTGTTCAGATATGATTAAATGTTTTATTAAATCGGCTGCTAAACGAGGACTTAAAACGTTGCTTTATTAATGAAATTGAAGAAGTTAAAAAGCGCTTAAAGTCGTCGCTTTATTCGCTCCGAGCCATTGCAGAAGTCGCGCCCTCTGAAGCAGAATGTAGTCAAAAGTTCTTGCATGTAAACGAACAGCTTAGAGCGTACATACATGCATGTAGCTGCTTATAATTGGCGGACTAAATAGAACGACAACATCTGCAATCCCCTCCCTTTCTGCAGTCCCACCTCTCGTTCAGGCGCTATCTCTCGCACCTTGTCTTGCACCGCCAGCACTTTTTGTTTACATGCAGGAACTATTGACTATTTTCAACTTCAGAGGGTGCTACCTCTACATATGCTCGGGGCGAATAACGGTGAGACCAGATCTTACATTCATCCGCCGTGGAAGTTTCAGATGACCACTAGAGCAAGTGTAATAATACCCGCCTTGAAATTTAAGGACTAGCAGATTCAAGCTCCTACATGGGCCATTCTTTTTCAAACCGAACACGTTTCTGACCGACACAATTTTTGTGTCTGACATTTTTATTGTAGGTTCTTTTAACAAAAAAAAAAGACACATGTATTAGTATCTTTCTTTTTCTTTATTTTTACAATAGGAAAATTCTAAACTTTAAGAATTTCGTGATTTATAGCTAAGTGACTAACTTTAAAAAGTTCATAACTCCGGTTCTATTTAAGTTAGAAACTTGATTGTTGGAGCTAAAAAAAGTAACTTTGATAAAAAAATTAATGTATCAAAAATTATGAACGAATTTATATTGATATAATTAATTTAAATGTTTAATTTAATTGTTAACAGTTGGCCCTACCTCCTAGCGAGTTTTTGAAATGAGGATCGCATCGTACGTCGAAATTTCGATTAAAAACATATTTTTGTTTGATGAGGAATTCGTTATTACTATTAGAAATAAGTAACTTAATATAGTGCAGCACGTTTTATTAGCGTGCAGATTCTATTGCACACCTTATTTTATTGTTCCATATCGTTTTTCTTTGTTATATAGATTATTATTCGATATATTTAATTAAATCCTATTCATATGCAAATAAAACTTTACATGGAATAAAACGAGAAATTTTCGTAAAGGAACACGTGACTGAATGGGTAAAACATTAAAACAAATTGCGACTGAAGCTAGTCTTTAGAGAGTAAATAATCCTATCCGCACACCGGTAGAGTTGTTCAGTTAAGTGACTAAAGCTCTACCAAAATAACGTGTGGCTATTCGGCTAATGATGAGTATAAAAACTAAGAAAAACGCTTATCGACACGTTTCCAAATTACTTCAATGATAAGAGGCACGTGAAAGTATTATTGTATGGTTCTAATCTCTCCTTAAGAATTAGGAGCGGAACAATACTTTTTGTATGAAAAAAAATCGTGAAAATTGTTAAATAAATAATTCTACACACGTATGTTACAGGACTTAATTTTACTTTGAACAAGATACTTATTGACTAATAATAAAGTATTTAAATCTTACAAAATTAGATTCTTATTTGCTACGATTTTTTTTTTTAAATTCATCTGTGTTTTCGGTCAATTATGTATGAAGTTTTATTTGCATATAAAAATATTATTTAATTAATAATGTCAAATAATAGTTTACATTACAGAGATAAACTGTAATGGACCAATAAAATAAGGCGTGAAATAGAATCCGCCAATCAGACATGACGCACTATATTAATTAGTTAATTATTAATAGTCGTAATATTAATCTCTTTATCAAGCAAACATACGTTTTTTATAGAAAATTTGACATAGAATACTATGGTCATTCCAAAAACTCGCTACTAGGTAGGGGAAATTTCCAAAAAAAATTCATTCTTCTAAATATTTATAACAATATAAATTTGTTGATAACATTCGATGAAGCGTTATTTTATTTAAGTTAATTATATTGGATTTGAAATAAAAAAATCAAATTTCTAGCTTAAATATAAACAAAGTTATGAATTCTTTAAAGAAAATTAAAAAATAATAATAAAAGGGTGGGTCACTGGACCTCTAACAGAAGAGAAACTTTTAAGATAGGTGTTCCCGAATTCGGTGCCTAGTTCACTGGAATTCATTCAAAACATTACTTATTGATCTATACTTGGTGTTAGTAGCAACACAAATAGATGAATAAGTAATGGAAACATGTATAAATTAGGAGCATTGAGAAACGTCAGGAGTAAAATAAATTAAATTCCATAATAAAATTGAAATTACAAAGTTCGAAAATTATGATAATCGTTTTTATTGTATTTCATTGAAATCATCATTATAAAAAATACCAAAATTTTAACGACTATAATATTTATTCATTATTATTGTATTCAACTATAGACTCACTACTTCGAATTTTAATAAGAGATACAATCGGTTTATGATAACAAAAAATGAAATATATATGAATGATTTAATTTTGTGCATTCATCGTCAAATACTGCATTAATTGTCGTTCTATACTTACTAGTTGATCGCAAATAATTGTTAATCATTAATGAATACAATCCATCCCTTGATAATGTTACAAGTGGTATAGAAGCTTTCAAAAAGAAGTTAACATTAATTAATACTAGTGGTAATATAGGTAGATGGATCTATATGCATTTTTTATCTTACAACTTATCATTTTGATATTGTTACTTTACGTTTTTAAGATTCTTTTTTAATCACCTTCCGTTACAGTAACATTATTTTTGTTTTAACTCGTCTCTGTATTTCTGTCTCCATCGTTTTGTATATGTCGTAGGCGAATAAAGAATTCAGGCGGTTAGCTAACTGCCTAGATTGTTATCTAACCGCCGGCAGATATACAATTCAGTTATTAAAGAACGTTCGTTCGTCTAATTGGCTAGACCTTTATGCCGAAGGTGGTATTAGCTAACTGCCTGAAACACCTTAATTTAGAAAAGCAAGAATGATCATGTTTGAAAAAATGTTGAATACACACTATTTCGCATTACATTGTTTTCAAATATTTACAGTACAGTGCGTTGTCGTAACATCCATTAAACAATCTCGTCAATATATTATATAAAGGAGAAATAATCGAAATGTTTTGCAATTTATTAAATTATTTGTTTAAACACGTTAAAGCCAAATGGCACCTTGAATTGCATTTAACTCCTGATTTGAAACAGGAATATCTGGTAGTACAAATTTGCGTGTTTCTTGCTTTGCAATTGCATTTTTTGTATCCTTGACCACCACATATTGGTTGATTAGAAGCAGCTTCTTGTAGAGTTAATAATTTATCTGCAGGAACATCTTCTAGTAATATTACTGTTGTTTCTGATCTTATACATGCTTAATGATTTGTCTCTGTTTCCACATCATAAATTTATTTTTTCTTATTCTTCTTGACATTGATTTTCAATACTATAAGTTTTTGTTCTCTCCTTATACTTTTTCTGTCTTTGTGCTTTTATTTCTGTACTTTGAACATTTTGTCTCTGTATACATGATTTCATTTTATAGAGTATTTACCATCAACCACAACCAGTTGTAGGTGAAAAAACTTACCTATTCGAGCTGTACAATCAAGATGAGGATTTATATTTAATAATTTCATCTGAACAATGAGACTAATGCTTATGTTCGCCTTTTAATTCATAGTTATCTGTATTTTCGTAGTGTTCGAGAATATAAACATGGCTTATTTGATTAAAAGCACGATGGATGATGATACATAGAATTTCAGAAGTTGTAAAACTTCAGAAAGACATAAAGAAAAAATGACAAATGGAGGCATAGACTAGAAATAATTGTTTCCTTATAGAGTGCCGAGGGGCTGCAGGTGGGATCTTGTAAGGCAGTCAAATCTTTACAGCTATATATAGAGAGATATACATATGTACATACTAATTGTTTCCGATTCTAATACATTTGATGCTTATCTAGCCAGAAAAGTCAATTAATGATTTGTTTTATAGAATATAAACTAATATTTAATCGTGTAAAACAGTGTATTTATTTATCTTATCTACCTAAATCTGATCCACGATAAATACTCAATAATGTTAAAAACATTTTGTACAAAAATAATACTTATGATGATATATTTAAAACTCTTTTTTCAAGAATAATCAGAGATTGATTTTCGTAAGTATTCCAAAGTATTTTTCCTTATCTTCAAGTTTATTTAAAGACAAAAAGTTTCTGTATGTCTCTTAAATTGTTAAAAACAAATTTTCCTAGTCAATTTCGTACATCACATATTTCTTATGAACTCGTATATACATGTTTGCGGTCTTGTGTATTTGTATAGTAATATTAAATGCTCTATATTTTTTCAGAACCAGGTTATTATGAGGATGACGATTTTGGCATAAGACTTGAAAATATAGAGCTAGTTATAAAGGCAGAGACTTCTTATAAGCGACAGAATCGAGAATTTTTAACATTCGAAACGGTCACTCTTGTTCCCATTCAAACTAAATTATTGAATACATTTATGTTAACAAGTGATGAGGTAAGTAAAATTTTAAATAACTTATTTTCAGTGATGCCAACATTACCGAAACTACTTGAGTCTGCGCTAAGTGACTTGACTCTCTATGGCTTTTTTTCTTTTTCTGTCTATTTATGACCAGGCAAGCAGGAGTAGAAGAATGCTACTTCAACTACACTTTATCTTTAGCTCCTCTTTCTTTCCATAATCCCAATACATTTGTTATCATCTTTTTTTTCGTATTATTATTGTAACTAACTGTTTCTTACTTTACAATTACGTAAATCAATCCAAATCATAAGCTTTTTACTAGAAAATAAGTTAAAAAACTATTCTTACGTTTAAATTTCAAGATCAAAAAATTTCAATCTTTAAGAGAGTAATTTTTCTTGTACTAAAATTATCATATAAATTTTCCAAAAACAAAATTTTTTCTAAATAGTCCCTTGTCACATATAGTTATAGAATCCTATGTAGGTTTGGATGTCTGAGTTTTGACACTCAATTTTTTTGCAATTATCAAAAGAAAAAACAAGACCTTATTAATATTTTTAAAGACAAAATCAAAGCATTTTCCTGCACAATGAGAGACTATAAATTGATGTACAAAAATAAATCCATCACTTTATGAATTCTCTAATATTATGATAAAAAAGAGTTATGTCTAGAAAAAACAACAGGTATCTACAGTTATAAAATTTATTCTGCATTTTCAAGTAAAGTGTGGTCTCATATTTATATATATAAACTCATCGTTTGTGTTAAATGGTTACATTGTTGAGATCTTCTATTACATTTTCAATAATTTCAATGTATATATTTGCTTAAGCTGGGAGCTTATTAATATATTCAAATAATATTTTTTTCTTTCCAGAATGATACTGCAAAAAAAAGTATTTTCATTTTAAATTATATTTTTAAGATCATGAATCGTTGTATTTAAGGTGGCATGAGCGACTTCAGCATAAAATTGATGATTTATCTGACACTTACGCAAAATAAAGATTGACGATAAGATTGACGATTAATCATAAGACCTTTTAAATGGTATGTAAATTAATTAGGGTTAACGATTAAATTATGGAGAAAAACGGGAATGAAAATTGATGATGTTAACATGTAACCTTATGAGAGACAACACAAAATAACGAGTACTTTCGGAATAAAAATACATATATCAAATATACGAATTTTAATCGATAATAGAATATATAACTTTCAAGAAAAATTCGAATTAAATTAGGTCAATGACCAAAATAAAGATTTATTGATAAAAAACTTTTTCTTTTTATGTGTAGCTTTCATCGACAGAAGAACGTGGCAACGTTGCGCGATGTATATATACTTTTGGGTTACTTTCGGGTTGAGTCAGGCACTCGGGCGCGCGAAATCTCTGTCTTGAAACGCAGTTACACAATGAAATTGACAAGGTCAATACAGAAAAAATGTACTACTACCGCCACTCTTAGGCCGCTCATGCCACCTAAACGTTTAATTTTGTTTCGTAATGAGCAATAACGATCTTGCATAACAGACCATTTATAACCGACGTGTAAAAAGTTTGATAAAGTATGCAGTTATGAAAAGAAAATAATAATACCATACTTACAACACTTTGAGGTATCTCAGTAGGTTCGATAGAAAATAAAAGTGTATACTATAAAAACTTATCTATAAAAACGCGTGATTTTACAACTTGAACATATTCTACTTTGCTGCACGATAGTTATTGTTGCCTTATTTGGTTTTTATAAAATAGTTCTCCACATAGCTCTAGTTTACTGATAATCCTACAAGAAAGAATTTTTAAAGTAAAACCTCATCAAAGAAAGAAAAATAAAATTAAAAATTCATATAATACAATCAACAGAATATACAGTAGATGTTTACTTTAATATTGTACTTTTCTTTGCTAAAATAATATTGTTGACATATATATATATATCATTCTATTTAATATTATAATATAACTGTGTTTAATTTCACGGAGCCATATAGATTATTGTTGGTGGGTTTGGTTCCTATTTCCATGCATTTATATGCCTTTGTAGTTCTCAAGATAACATCTGAGGCCGCTAGACTTTCGTCTTTCTGTAAATAAATTAATAATTTTTTGCCTTCACAAACAACTGTTATATTGTTTATTCTTTAATCAAATTATACAGTATACAAAAAGTCCCGAATTTAGCAACTTATTTTCTTTTTTCGTATTATAGTACTAGGAAACGTTTTTTCTAAGACTGCTATAAAGAATCTAGAAATAAGCAGAGCTTGTTAGCTGACAATCCAACGTTATAATTATTTTTTATCTTAAGAAAACAAACAGTGTGATGAATAAATTATAAATTAAAAAACGATTTACTTATTTATTCATTAATTATTTTTCATAAGCCCTTGTCACGTTTAAGATAAAGATATTGGTTGGCTTTGTCGTTTACCTTATACCTTATTTTTATGGTAACGTTTTGGTTCACTGTTTGTTGGGTTTTTCAAACTTTTATTTACGACTCAGCATTCTTATATTTTTATCATCAAGTAAAGAACATATTAAATTTATGTGTAGCATTAACGGCAAAAAATAAATCAATTACCAACCCAAACAGAAAGGAGGATACGCTAAGTTAATTTGCGCAGGCTTGATGTTCGTTGTTAACGAGGTGTTTGTTTTGATTCTTTAATTTCTGCGTGGTATACTTTCAGAAAACATACGTGTTTATGTAGGCTACTGTTTTGTTGTGATTGTAGTATGTAGTCTAGCTTCCACTGATCAAGCATTCTTGCTCTATGTAGATAATTTTTGTATTTTAAAATACAGTGAAAGTGAATTGCATTAGTGTTGTATTGATTAAAATCCATATTTATTGAATAGACATCAGAAAATTTGATTATAATTGATTTATTTCTATAATTTATCGATATTGAAACTATTCATGTACTCAAAAATTATAAATAAATGACTTATATGAGATTTTGAGTTATTGTATGATCTGCTGTATTTAAAACTTGAATTAGTATTTTATGCTTTGTCCTTTAACAAGTTATTACTCAAGTTCCTGTAGTATAATTTTAAATTTATTCTCCATCAATCGTGCTGAGATGCTTACCTCAATGTGGTGTAAAAAGAGTATCATATAATCGACTTTCCATAAATGCACCCTTTTTTTAACTTTTTAGAGATGCGCTGTAGATGGTATATTCTGCCAGATCGTTTGTTACTACGTCATGCCACTTAAAATAGGTATACCAAGCTAGCAAGACAAAGTAATTTTTCTTAAACCTAATATGCACTATAATTTGTGGTCGGGCTGCTAGACACTAGACTTACGACAAAATAAGTAAGGTAGCCATCTTTAAGTGACAAATTAGCGACAAATTTTGATGCCCTTGGCATTTTTCTACTTGCTTTCTGTGTAGAGATATGCTATGTTTAGTGCTAACTTGATATCAATGTAGCATAATGTCAATTTTTCGGTAAGCAGCTAGAGCGACAAATTTTTTTCAAGCATCAAATAAGCGACTACCTAGCGACAAATTGTAGTGTATATTAGACGTAAAAAAAATTACTTTGTCATGTTTGCTTAATTTCGTAGATCTTGATAATGCAACCTTTGAACGAAAAGCATAATCTCGTAATGAAACGTTTTGCTATGTATGCAACTATAAGAGTAATGCTTTACATGCAAGTGCACAAATAATTTTATCACTGAAGCTTTTTGTTTATATTTCTCAACTTATCGCACATCATTTGACTGTACCAGAAGTAGGGTAATGTTTTTCGCATGTATGTATGTTACTTTGTTTGACGGCTCCGCCTACTAGAAATGAAAAAAAAATCTCAAGATACCATTTGAAGTTTATTATTCTAGTAATTGTTTTCCTCTTTTATGTATTTTAGCAGTCGGATATATTTTTATTAATAATTTATTTTTATTTAGTATGAGATTTTAGGATCTTTGCAGTTAATAATTGCTTTTACTGTACACCAATTTATTGTTTTTACTAGGTCATCCCGAAGTACCCGTGGGGGTATCTAGATGCCTTCTTCAAATTATCTTATCTGTCTCTCTCTCTCCTTCTCTCTACAGATGTATATACGTCTTTAAAAGGTCTGAAATTAACAAGCGTTGTTCTTGTCATATCCCGGTACACACGTTGCGGAAGAGGAATACGCTAAATTCTGAGCACTGACCACTGCATGATACCGAGACCAAGAAAGACGGTATAGAGAGCCAAGTATTGATATAAACACATAGTATGTATATAGAGTAAGTAAAATGAGAGAAAGAAAATTTGTGGATACAAGAAGACAGGTAGAGGGTTGAGCAAAGTGAGGGCATATAGATAAGAGTGGGAGGTCGACATCGGCAACAACCGTCAAAGTGTGGAGTCCCAATAGTGTCTCTGCCGGAAAAAGACATAGCAGCTAAAGAGAGATGATGTCGCTGTATTATCAACAGGGTAACCTCTGGTGTCATTACCGTGGGCAGGGTAGGATAATCTTCTTTGCTGTTTTTGATCGCCAACACGAGAAAACGAAATGAGGGAACTCTCTGAATGAGTGGAAGTGGTGTATGTGAACATGAGCGAATAAAGAAAAAGGGGAGATAGAGAATGGCGTAATGATAGTTAGCAAGCAAGAGATCTAAGTGAAAATGCATGCCAAGAGTGCTAGACGCGTACGTGCTGACCACAGAGTGCCGAGCCGACACCAATCTAATCACTCAATCAAACTGACGAACTTTTGCCTTTTTCTGTTGAGCCTGTTAATTTTTAAGTATGGTATTTTTGACTTGTCATTGTAAACAATAAACAGTACCTCCGGACCAAATTCTTTTAATCAATCGAGTGAGTTTTTTGTTTGGTAGCATACATTTTCTCCCAATTATTCCTTATTTCTTCACAGGAGTTGCTTCAGTCCTGATCAAGTAACCGTGACTGGAACCTCTATCTAGAGAGGAACCAAGAAAAAAAGTGGAGGTAAAATTTATTTGTAGCTTGACCTCGGGATCACCGATAACGTCGGTGCAACTTTCGGGCATCACAGTGTCCCATCTGAAGTAATAATTCTGGCTTTTGGTTTGGCAGCCAAGGAGTGCACATGTATTAAAGTACAGACATGAGACAAAAAAAACAAATTGATTCAGGAAAGTAATTAAGGCAACAAAGTACATTGAGTAAAAAGAAAAGTGAAAGTGAAGTAAAAAAATATAAAAATCTTAAAGAATCTGCCGGGATTTAAGTAAATAAAGCGAAAACGCAATAAATGGTCAGAAGTAGTTAGTGGTTAAAGCCCAGAACAAGAAAATGATAAACACGAGGGGAAGAGGGGGAAAACACTTGAAAATTATAGCTTTTATGCAGGCAAAACTAAAACTTGGATAGAACAGTTGTGGAAGAGATAAGCTTGGAAAAGCAAATCAAAAGACTGAATTAAGAGACTTATTTAGAGGATTGAATATCTCGGAAACGATGCTGAAAGGGAAGAGAGAAAAAATAAGATATAACATAATTACTGTAACATTATATAACAGAAAGTCTAAAAGTGTCAGTGAAAGTTGAAAAGGTATACGTAATCAAGAAAAAAGAGGACAGGCATAGCAGGATAGTGGAAGCAACGTTACAAAAAGGTGAAAAAAGCGAGGATATAAAGAAGAACTTTCTACCAGAAGACGTTTTCATTAGCAAAAATTAAAGGAAAAAGAGTGGTAGTAAAAAGTGATTATTGAAAGTTTTGT
This sequence comes from Copidosoma aretas, assembly GCA_030522625.1. Lineage (NCBI taxonomy): Eukaryota > Metazoa > Arthropoda > Insecta > Hymenoptera > Encyrtidae > Copidosoma > Copidosoma aretas. Next base: position 6,436 of record JAPYYV010001355.1, on the reverse strand, counting down.
GCAATGGTTTCAGAGAGCGAGAAGTTATATCATTGTAGGTTAGGAAAGAAACTTAAAATAATCAAATAAAGATAGTAAGAAATTAGGTAATATAGCTTAAAAGTTGAATTTGTATCCTTGTTGAATTTTTTAAAATCGTATAGTTAATTTTGTAGAATGTCAAGATGTATTAATAATGTAGTTTATAGTGTATCATTGTATGTATATCAGAAGTCCCTGTAAAAACCATTCATGATGAACAGAAAATAAATACAATACGACTCAAAGTAAAGATTCTTGGATTTTGGTAAAAGAAAAAACTCCATTTTCATCTTGCTCCTCAATTATAGAATTAAAAAGAAATAAAACACCATTATCATAGTATTATGGAGCGTCTATATTTTATTCGTGATGTTTCGCCAAGATAATTGGCCTTCTCAGACATACTTGGATTTTGTCCTTAAAAAATCAAATAAGGTGTAGTGTTATTATTGACGATTAAAAATAGATTCTTTCCATGATTTGGACATGCTAACATAAGATTATTATATTTTATTCGACAAGGGGCTATTATAAAAAAATTTTAGTATCTGGAACATTTACCGAACAATTATTGTCTTGATAAAATTACTTCCTTATCGCCTACAATTTTTTAATATTCAATAAATTGAAAACAGAATGATTTTTGACAACTGTAAATGAAAAAATTAACTTGTCACAATAATAGTAGGGAACACAATTTCGCATCGGCGATCTGAACTTAGATCGATTGAAACTCCATACTGGATAAAAAAATGTTGTCCTTAAAACTAAAGTTAGTTTAATTCTTATTGATTTAGATACTATTTTTAGATCATAAAAAGTAAGGATGGCTAAGTTTATAGAGCAAGTCAAGGTTTTCCCTACTTCCGCTTGCCTGGGTAAAAAGAGAAAGAGAGAGAGAGAGAGAGAGTAAAATCATTATGTGCAGGCACAAAAAACCTTGGATTTTTATACTGGTTCTTTTATTCTACAGTATTTAAAATGTATTTAAATATTTTTCAGATCGATTATATTAACAACTACCATAAAAAGTGTTATGAGACTTTAAGGCCTCATTTATTGGGATCTACAGATACTGAAGCTCTAAAATGGTTAATAAAAGCCACCAAAGCGATAGAAAAATAAATTTTGGGAATCTAATGCAACAATAGTCCTTCGATTCGTTGAAATAATTTTTTTGTATCTGACAATATATTCTAATTAAATTAATTCAACATTCAGACAATGCTAAATGATATTATTAAAAATCATTAATTTTATGCTCTACCCCGTTCTTAAATTAATGAGTACATAATCTCTTCAATTTAATGCATTCTTAAAACATATATTATATGGTAGAGGAACGTTTTTGATGGATGCAGAAATGTTTCAGAAATATAAGATCGTCTATCGTAGTCATTTAAATTTGTCATTTCTAAAAAGTCTATCTAATGGTGTTAATCGTTTCATAAATCATTTTTAAATTTCTTTACAATCAATAAAAAATCTTTAATTGAAGACGCAGAAATGTATATTCAAAATTATTTGCTGAAAATGTATTTTCTAAAAACAGTGCTCAAGCTAAATATTGAAGCTTGAACTACAAGGTGATAACCATCCACTTCATCCAATAAACAATGAAAAACAATATATTTGGCATCATTATATGTTTATGTATCTCATCACTGTACCAATCATGTGCATTTCTTAATTATTTTTTAACAAATTTACCATATTTTTCTCTTACCTTACCAAATGTGTGAAGTATTAGTACATAGTTTCAAAATATAAAAGATAGTATCGTAGTAGATTTTGTTGATCAGTTTACCAACATTTCCATAATTTATTCACATAACACATAATTTTTAATATGAATACAAAAAACTACGAACAGAAATTCTAGAAGAAACAAAGAGAACGATCACCTGACGTGCAAGGATTTTTGCGTTTTGCAAGTGTGCCCCACAATAATGTTTTCCAATATTTTTGACTCCATAATTGCAGATTTTATTGAAATGTGGACATAAATCTCTTTATACGTATATAGTTATAAGAGGTAAAATTTCGGTACAATAACATACAAACAAAATTCGAGTTAATATCACTCAGTATATCTTTTTGTTCAAACTTAATGTTGCTATTTGCTTGAAATAATTGTAAAATTTGTTTACTTTACTTCTACTAACACAAAATTCTTTTCTCCAATTCGTATAATAACTTAGATATTAAAAACTATTGAAATAATTGTTTACATTGATCCTCATAACCTACCTCTATTATTTTTTTGTTAATATTCCATAGCAAATTTTTAAATCCTCGAGTAATCTGATTTCCGTGCTTAATTAATTCAGTACCTATGTCTGTATCATTTTCGTCTATTTTAATAAATTTTTTTTTAGATTTCAAAAATAAATATTTTATTGTTTTTATACCAACATTCTTTATGCGTAGGTAAAATATGTTAATAATTCTTCTACTTCTCCTTATGATAATAATTTAGGAGCACTTTTTAAAAAGCGGTTTTCCTTTTTTAGTATGTGAAACGACTTTTATCAGTGGAAGACTAATTTGTTTATTGTTAACATATATGCTGATTATAAACATAGATATTGTTGATTTTTAGAAAATATTAGTATGTTTGCATTGAATACATCAACTTAATCATGAAAATTCGCTGTTATTATCATTAACTTTTAATATGTTAATATTTAATATATGTCATGCATAGTAAAAAATGATACCAGCTTAATAGAAATATATGATTAGAAAGTGAAAAGTTTTAAAGCGGTTTAAAATATTATTAAGTATGAGGTACGTTATAGCAGCATTTGACATCATAGGAAATTTTGTCAACTTCAATAAAAAGTCTTTATAAAAGACGCACATTTTATTTAAGATCCCTATGGCATATGAGAAATGTTCCCTTATCGTAACTATGCATTATCATGGGTCAAACTAAAATATTTTTCTTACCATGGGCACAAAGTGCGGAAGAGCCTTTGTGCCCTCGGACCGTACTTTGGGCCCTTGAATTCACTTTGTGCCCACGGGCAGAAAAGTTTTTTCAGCCCTCCGGGCCCAAAGTACTTTCCTGCCCTAGGGCACAAAGTGATTTCGCGGGCCCAAAGTGTGCCCATGGGCACAAAATTGCACTTTGTGCTCTGGGTAAGAAAAACGTCGTTTCTACCTTGGGCACAAACATATAAAAACCCCGCCCTTCGGGCGTGATTTTTTTACTTTGTGCTCATGGTAGAAAATCTACTATTTATTCAATTTATACATTTTTTTGTTCACATTTTTGTTTAGTAGTATCATTTCGTACCCTCTAATGTGACTATTGAGACCAATCGTAACGCACTCCGAATACATCAGCAATACATCATAAGTTTATAAATAGATCCTATCAGCACACAACGTTTTACAAACGCTTTAAAAATATTGAAAATCTCCGCTGCTTATTGTTATTAAAAATTGCGCAGGAACCGCCTGCACATTAGTTTTTTTGTAAGTGATGTGTGATGCAGGTATGACTATCCGTATGATCAGAAATATGGTAGCCTAAGCTTGTTAATCACATAATTTAACTAATGAAAGAATTTACTTATTTATTTAAGCAATTGTAAAACCATCATAAAGTAGCTTAGGCGCCAGTATTAAGCTCAGGATGGTAACAAATACATGGCTCACTATTTACAATAAAACTGATGCGCAAGCTGTTCTGGCTTCATTTTTAATAATGGTAAGCAGCAGACATCATCAACATTTTTAATAGATAAGGATTCGATCACTTCAAAAATCATATCATCGTTCTACTTGTATGAATACAGAAAATCTTTTATTTTGCACACAATCAAGTTAACTTACACAGAAGATAGTTTGAATAATTGAAAAGTATTAAAATTAGTAATTGTTGTGCTTCGAATTTTCGAAAAGAATCGCATAATTGAGGTTGTAATACGTAATCTTCTCTTAAAGTGTTAAGTTCTCTCATACTTGAAAACTAGACTTATAAAGCAGCTGCGTAAATAAGAAGCTTAGTTTTAACATTATCTACGTGCTAACCGCTACATGTATATAATATACTAGCGGGGCTACGCCCCCTGCGCGCTTCGCGCTAACCCCCATACTTTTATACTTTAATTTATGTATAAATAACTTGATCTAAAATGTATTCTTTAATTCATACAGTCATACACAAGTTGATAACTAATATTCTGATATTTTATTGGATATTTCTTATCATGTTAAAATAAGGTAGAAATAATTATAATTTTATCTTATTTTTTGGTGGTTTCTAAAGATGTCTAGGTTGTGCAAGGGTGGGCGAGAGGGGGAGGGGTGGTGACTGAATAGTGGGCAGCTTAAAACTATACATAATGTTGTGCTATTTCATAAATCATCAAGTATTCTCTAATTTCTTATACGTTTAGATTTTTTTTTAAATTTTTCATCTAAGAATATGGTGTTGTAAACTTCTTCTGTGTGATTGCTTCTGAAAATGTAGTAAAATTCAAATCACTTGAATTAATGCTGATACTATGTACAAAATTTTAATTTTCGTATTCAATTATAACTCTAATGTCATAAATTTCTACGAAAATTTTTATCTTTACTTCTGTTCACTAAAAGTCGTGCACAACATAAATTTTCTTGTGAATATATTTTTATTTCGAAGTTAATACATCATTTCACTGCTATATATATCTATTATTCATAGTAAAATAAATTTTCTACGAATTTGCAGAGTAGCATACTTATATATTTATTACTAATACTTATCATTGAAATATATTTAAAATTAAAGTATCAGGACATGGACATTTTTTCGTAAAGGCTTTTTTGATATATAAAAAGTACATATTTTAATCAGAATATAAATTAAAATGATAAAATTATTAAAATTGTAAATTGAAATTGAAAAAGTTTTTTGTGAATAGAATAACAAAATGTTTTTACAAACTACAATTTACAAATAGGATATATTGCAAATCGAACTGATTGAACATTCCTCTTTTAATAACTTTGTCTCAACTTACTTTGAAAAGATAATGAACAATTTCATATATGTAGAATATAAATATGATTGTTATTACAGTAAATACAAGTTTAAAAATATTTTTGTCATAAAATACTCATTTTAAAATTCCATTTTTTGTTGAAGAAGCTTCTTGTTTTACTGAAATTTTGAATACCCACTTAATACATTTCAATTATTTCTTGTGATATTAATATTATTTTGTTTTTATTAACATTCAATAATATTAATATAAAAGTTAAAGACCTAACTATACCCAGGTGACTGTTTTAATTGTATAATTCGTTTTCATTCATATGAAATATCATTGTATTTGAATTTTTTTCTATTGAAACTCTAATTTGTATAATACGTTTTATGTGTTCAAAACTAGTAACTTATTAAAAAAATCTGAAAAAAATAATAATAAAAAACTTTTACAACGAAAAAAAATTATCAATAATCAAGAATTTCTTTCCATACAATATTTTCAATATTTCTTTTCATCTTTGAATCATTCTGTATACATATTTTTTTAGGATTTTTACATCTTTACAATAATACGTACAATTGACCATGAGAAAATAAGGGTCTTTTATAGTAAAACCCTAATTTATCTAAACTCTGGGCCAGTAATTTATTAATAGTCATTGAAAAAGCTAAAACCAATGGAAATTGTTTTCTATATAATATAAAAGACAAAGATGAATTATTACAATTGTTTAAAGTTATCCTTTGTATAAATACTTTGTTACCTGATTCATCTCCTGTCGCTATTTCTACTTCTAAATTATATTTAAAAAGTTTTGTAATACGTAATCTTGTGCCATTACATAAGCCATTGCTTTGCTTTCTTATCGACATAACAATTGCATGTAGTTTCAATTTTAAAATATATGGTGGTAAATCTTTGTGTATGTTACTTAAAAATTCTATTGGGAAACGTATATCTTTTGAGAATTTCGAATGACTTTATTGTACCATTTCCTGTTTTTAATAATGTTGATGAAAACTCTTGATTTATAGAACGCACATTTTTTTTAATTTTAAAATTTCGAATTTTTTTCAAAAAGAAGAATACTTTATTGTTTTATCAATAATAGACCCTCTACATCCATGTCTTATTACTGGATGTATTTCTGTGAAATCATTAACCAAAATAAATAATTTACCACCAAATCGTGAATTATTATTACATAAATCTCTTATCGTTATATCTGCAATCTCCAAAGCTACTTTAGAAATCATTAATGCTTCGTCCCAAGTGATAATATTTACTTCTGTTAATTTTTTTTGCCGCTTTCGAATCCCAGAAAATAACTTTTAATATTCAACTATAGTAAATAAAGGCCGGATGTGGAGTGCATATCTTTATTGATAACATGACAATCGTCGACGTTTCGCTGTTCACAGACAGCCTTA